>JAOUQT010052478.1:0-10765 GCA_025769995.1 Xyliphius kryptos | reverse complement strand
ACACACACACACACACACACACACACACACACACACACACACACACACACACACACACACACACACACACAGCCACAGCCACACACACAAGCACACACTATATGGGGCAATTTAGAGTGCTCAATTTACCTTGAGTCCATGTTTTTGGAATGTGGGAGGAAACAGGAGAACGCGGAGAAAACCCACGCGGACACAGGAAGAACATGGAAACTCACCAGAGGGGGGGGGAACAGCCACTACATATATTACACAACTAAATAGAAACTCTATCTAATCACATAGATCTGCCGTTTTGCTTCAACAGCAACAGCTGATCACCTGTATTGGTGCTGTGGGGCACAGAATTGTTGTCTAAATAGAGTGTGCAAAGACAGGACAAATGGGCAGTTTATAATTTGTTTATAATTTGGTCAAAATTAAGTTTTTTTTTTTTTTTTTTTAAGTTGGTCTCATGATTTTGCCGTAATTGTAATGACATAAATTTTTATGGATGCCTTTTGTTCCAGATGTGCAACAGAAAAGTCAATACTCCCACTCTTGCTATGAACAGGCCACGCACCTGCTCTATTCAAACTTAGGCTTAAATACACATAATGTTTGATTTTGACTTTTCGCGTACCTACATAATACTCTTTTTATAATGTTTAAATAAGTTCTGGTGCACAGTGCATGTTTGAAAAGATTAAGACACACAGCATCTATATTAAACCTCTTTCAAACACAGAATTCCAGTTTGTGAGACAGCTCTAAATTAATTTACTCCCAAGGTCAGAGGTGTACACTACATTTAAATTTAGCCATTAGGCAGAAGCTTTTATTCAAAGCGACTTACAAATGATAGAACAGCATCAGTCAGTAGTTAAAAAGAAACCAGCTGCATTGTAATATCATCAAATGAGCATTATTCTGGCTGTTTTATTTTTTGTTATGATTTTTTGTTCTTTTTTCATAGCAAATGCTAGGTGTATAAAATTAGCTTTGTAGGAATATTTTGAGATAGGTTCTTAGTTTTTTATATTAATAAGTCACAGGATATTTTGGTAAAAGTTTTGTCCCCATCAGTTGATTGTTTAGAGGGCATTTAAAATTATCCTCAATAAATTTGTCTCAAGCCGAAAATTTTCGTAAATTCCTTTTGTGTCCTAATGCACCAACTGAGACATGCTTGGGTCAAACCTATCAAAAACATTTGAAATGGAAAAGACTTGGATTGTGACCAGGTCTTATTGTCCCACATAACGGTTTGAACTCACACATGGTCACGTGGATGAAGGTAAAAGCGTGGAAGCTGTTAATGGTGTACAGAGGTTAGGCAGGGAATTTCAAATCTAGAAAGAACTTAGAAATTGTTTAGGTGAACTGCGTAGGTATTCCAATGCAGAAAATACGTATAACAGACTTTAATAAATTATAAGTAAATTAAAAGTATTCTATGCTGATTTTACATTACCCTAAGTATTATTAGAGTCTGAAGAAAAGAAGGGTATTTTTCAGACTTAAAATACAAAATTCTAATAAAAAAAATTAAAAATCGAGTTTCAAAGGAGAACTAAGATTAGTGAAACAATATTACTTCATTAAATACTGTTTAAAGCAGATGGTCAAATGAATGTGGGGTTCTGTAATGGATGCTCCTTGCTGCCTGAACTTAATTTCTTATAGTTGTCTGCAACAGAGCTGTTTTAGTCTCACCGTCATAACATGTTGCAGGCTGCTTTGTAAGTAGGTGGAGACTGAGATGAACCGTACTGAACTAATGGATGAGGTCAGGAGGATTTCAGCAGCTGAGTCAGTATTGCTTTAGAGACACAGTGTTCTCAGAAGGACAGAGGCTTTTCTGATGACGAAGTTCATGCACCAGTTCATGTTACATGTTGCATAACAGCAATATTGCTGATAATTATAACTTTATAACTTTTGGACACACCTTCTCATTAGATGCATTTGGGTTTTTTTTATGACTATTTACATTGTAAATTCTCACTAAATGCATCAAAACTATGAATGAACACATGTGGAGTTATGTACTTAACAAAAAAAGGTGAAATAACTGAAAAAATGTTTTATATTCTAGTGTCTTCAAAATAGCCACCCTTTGCTCTGATTACTGCTTTGCACACTGTTGCATTCTCATAATGAGCTTCAAGAGGTAGTCATCTAAAATGGTTTTCAGGTATGCCTATAAGGTTTAATTAATATAATTAATTAGAATGCCAACAGTGTGCAAAGCAGTAATCAGAGCAAACGGTGGCTATTTTGAAGAAAGTAGTGTTATCAGTTATTTCACCTTTTTTTTTTGTTATGTACATAACTCCTCATATGTTCATACATAGTTCAAAAACACACAAAAGTGTTCTTGGAGTCTTACAGAATTTAAACAATTATTAGACAGAGATGTTGGTTCTAGATCATTTACCAATTGAAATTTAAACAGAAGCATTTTACAGTCTGAATTCTGTGACTTACTGAAAGCTACTGTAGTGACTCAGACATTGAAGTGATGAGAGTCATTCACCTGTAACCAGTGAGATATTTTGCAGCTGCAATTTAAAATATTTCTAGTTTATTTCACATTTTTCTGGTCAGAGATAAATAATTGCTTTTTCGTTAAATGAGATTTATTAATACATATTTATCATATTTAAGTGTCCTGGAGTCAGTATAGTCTGCAGTCAGTATAGTCTGCAGTAAGTATAAATCTTAATCTATTCAACTCTTGTCTTCATCTACTATCTAGAAAACTGTATTTTCAGTTTACGATATTTTTGAAACAATGACTGTGTGTTAAACTACATAAGCCATCTAGCAAAATTAATAAGTCATCATGAATAAATTGTCTGCTTATGACACTGGTATGAATTTTATTGTTATGGTATGATATAATGTTATGATACGATACGATAAACATAGACCATATTAAACACAGACTACAACAGAAATAAAAAAAGATTAAATGTAGCAGCCTGAATAAATTAAAAGTACAGTTACATACAGTCTGTAGAACTACATAAAGACAAAAGCGCATCAAATTTATTGAGCCTTTTTTGGGATTGATGCTGAATGTTTGAGTGTAGTGTTTTTGAGTTTAATGTTTTTATTTTGTGTTTTTATAAATGATGTACTAATTAGAATTTAGACATATGTATTAATTTTGTATGGAGTAGCCTGGCAGCATGTAAAAGTCCAACTTTTATTTTTGATTATGATTGAAGAGCACACTTCTTTTGATACCAAGCACATGGGGCTTGACTGGAAAATCAATTACTAGTTTTCAAAGGTTTTTTAAATTTTGCTAATGAGTAAAAAACAAAGTGACCATAGCTTCTGGGTCCAAATTGCAGTTGTTTGTTTTAAAGTCTTGGCAAAATGTGTGTAGTCTGTAAAGATTTTGTCTAACTATAAATCCAATTATAGACCAATCGTTATGATTTTTTTTAGCAAGGATGCACACTAACTGCATCTACTCTTCAAGTTTGGTGTCTAGCTGCCCAACATGTTAAACCCGAGGAAAAAACACTATGTCCTTTGCCTTTGGTAAACCTTGCTGTACCAGTTTATATACAATTATAAATATATCCTAATTGAATATTACTATAAAAACATGGCAAAGCCTTATGTTGAATGTTTGCAGTGAACGGCAACAAGTTACACAGTGTCATTTATACCCACTGACATTCTGCAAACTGTATTCAACGTGTTAAAATACTGAATATCGCACCAAGTGTACTAAAATACTAAAGACTGATCCTAATACATAATCTAATAATATTGTGTACTTCCATCATATGTTCTGCACCAGTAATACATTAAGTATATTGTCTGCAGGGTTTGTATATTGTAAGAACAAAATATTATTCACATATTATCTAGATTAAAGAACAAATAAAAGGCCAAAGCAGACATATAACCAAAACCTGACTACAATTTCAGCAAAGACAGTTTTTCAAGTGTATTTTTAGGTAATTATCTAAAAAAAATTCTATTAGAAGTAATGTTCCGTTTCTTTTCATTTCCTTCCCTTAATGACATATTTAGGTAAACAGTCATTAAGAGCCACGGTGCTCATCATCAAAAGCTCCTGGGTCTGTTACTCATTAAAAATAAAAGATGGCTGAAATAAAAAATTCCAAATTAACTTACAGATTATGATTGTAAGGTTTGTATAAATAAGGTCATGTTTCAAAACAACAAACAGCACAAAGCGAGTGGCTCTGTCATCAGCTTTCTGTGGTGTTGTATAAGTGCAGCTTCATGCACATGATCATAAAAGCATACAAGGAATAAGAAAAGCTGCTCACAGCCACCCTCTGAAAAAGCCAGACACAAAGGCGGATTTTAATTGGTCAGGGCTTGAAAGGGAATAGGCTTGGAAGCTAGCACCACCCATTAATGAATTAATGATAGAAAAAGCATTTTAACTCACTTTCTTCTTATTTTTCACATTATATAGACTGTTAGATTTGAAATTAACAAGCATACATTTCCATTTTATTTTGTTTAAGATCAGAAAGGTCTGACTGATCCACATACATGCTAATGGTTTTCAAGCTTTAATAGGGTAATGACCTAAAGTATAGGACCCAAATTGTAAAATGGGTTGATATTATTGACACAGACTTAAAGCTTTTTATATGAGCTTTTTTTTTTATATAAACCTTTGGTAACGGAACTGACAAACACCTGAATTAAATGATTATGAAAAGTGACCTACAACCTTTGTGTATATTTGAGACAATAACAGAGAACTAGCAGACAAATGGAAACTGAATCTGTCCTCTACAGCTGGTTCAAAACTCTGCAGCCCAACTTGTTTTCAACCAGCCAAAGCGAACTCATGTCACTCTATTACTCATCTCGCTCCATTGGCTCCATTGCTTTGAGTAAAAGTAATTTGCTTAAATTACTTTGTATAGTTGTGGTAACAGAACCTCAGAGAACCATGAGCAAGATATCTAACACAGAGGCTGATTTTGGAGTCGAGGGAGGAAGTATGAGGTCACGTTTTTTTGTACTAGCCCGTTTTTGGCTTGTGGTGTGGTTTCCTGCAAATGACATAAACGCAATTTTCGTGTAATCGGTCGCTTCTTGGTGGAGTATTTAACAAACAGAAAAAAAAATCACCAAACAGCACAATTTCTATATGATCAAAATGTGAGTCTTACCAGTCGCTGGTGTTGCTGCTTGAACCACTTAGAGGTGGTGACACACCTCGAGCTTCTTCTTGGTGTTTGTAAAAAGTATTAAAAAAAAAAAAACACCACGGAGTCCTAAAGAGCAAGTGTGTCAAATGTTTTAAAAGCAATAGTGTGGATAGGTAATAAAAGTCTGCTTTCTCTGCTCTGCTTTCTGCTGTGAAAATGTCAAATGTTACATCAGATTTGAACAACCACTAAATAAGTTCATTAACATTCACATCCTTGTAAATCGGTCACTAACATTTGTAAGCTAATCAACATTCACAGCTCGTATGGAGCTCCTTTAGTGTTAGCCTGCATTTATTAGTGCAATGTGTCAGAGACTGACCGTAAAAATACTAACTTTAGTGTCAGTTTCTTGTTATATTATACTCATTATTTAAAGATTTTGGAAGGACCGAGATTCTAACTGCTTATGTTTAGTCCGCCATTTACCTTTCTAGAGTTTAATTGCAGAGGGAGACCTTGCTTGACTGTGAAGTTTATTTCAAACATCGCTCACCAATGAGCACTTGCTGTTCTACCAGCCCATTAGAGCTGAAGTGCTATTTTGGGATGAGCACATCAAAAAGAACCTGATCAAAAAACACATTAAAGCAGAGACAGAAGTGGGACATGGACAAGCCTCTCCTGAAGGTATAAAAAAGGATCCAAAAATATATACTACGGCAGCACGTATACTAAACGTTGGATCTATACAGAGAAGATTAGCATGGCCCCTGCGCAAAAGAAGGGGCCCATTCTTCTACCCAGGGGCCACCGGGACGCAAATCCGTGAAGCGTTCCTCATTTTTCATTTGTAAGTCGCTTTGGATAAAAGCGTCTGCTAAATGACTAAATGTAAATGTAAATGTATATACTGTTACCTAGTGAATAGTTTCCTAATACTGTTTGGACAATGTTTCATTTGTCCATACTGATTTTTTTTTTCATTTATAGACATTATACATATAGATTTGCTACAGCAGTAAAATCAACTCCAACTTTCTACGCAGTGTCTATTTCAACATAATTTTTCATAGAGGCAGTTTGTATTTTTACAATTACAGACTAGTGGTGCTCTACATCTCTTATCCTGCTTTTACAATGTTAATCTACTGTATTTGAAGAGATGGTGACATACACGTGCACAGTATTTGTCACTTATCCGTATTCGCAGATATGCTGCTGCCAGGATATTTTAGTTGGTGACAGTGAGTGGATTAAAAACCTCAAAAGAATTTATGACCAGTGGAAAATCAGATACAAGATATTCTAAATTTAGTTTTAACTTCGCTTAAATGAAGTTATTTTTTAGAAATAATTATTGCAGGCTTTCAGAAGGTTCATACATTCAAAATTCATGAGACTCAATGAAGTGTTTTTTTCTAGCTCCAGTTTTCTCTCA
This sequence comes from Xyliphius kryptos, assembly GCA_025769995.1. Classification (NCBI taxonomy): domain Eukaryota; kingdom Metazoa; phylum Chordata; class Actinopteri; order Siluriformes; family Aspredinidae; genus Xyliphius; species Xyliphius kryptos. The sequence continues at coordinate 4,183 of JAOUQT010052478.1, read as the reverse complement.
CATTGCATAAATGTTAATCCGTGCTATATAAGATTGCCCCATGGTGAAAGCGTCTATGCTTGTGTGAGTGTTTTCCTAGTGGACTGACAACTGGTCGAGTATGTGTCTTTTTAGAATAGAATAGGATTCAGCAGCCCATCACTCTGATCAGGCAAACTTGAAAAGAATCAAAAAATTAAAAGCCACATACAGATAAATGGCGAATATGACATTATTTTACTTTAGCATTAAAGGATTAAAGTATTGATTTTGGATATATACCTGTAAAAAAGGGTAATTAAAACTCTGCCCTCTAATTTTGATATATTCTTACAATAGTAATTATTTAGTGGATAACCAAAATATGGATGAGGAAATAATATTCAACAAAGTAATATTAAATAATTGAGTACAATTGTTAAATATTATTTTTAATTTGAATAATTATTATTTTTTAAAACAACTTAGACACATCGTTACAGGCTATTGTGCAAAAACTTTCTATAGTTAACATAAACTAAAGGCATAAAAAAACTTTTGCAGATCAAAGATTCACATCAAATAATTTATAAAACTGTAAACTTTGTCACATAATATTAAACTTAAAAAAAGTAAATAAAAAAAGTATACAGTTTGTCTTTAGTAGAGTAATTGTATAAAAGTCTTTTATGTTCTCCAATTTCTATTGGACTGAAGGGGTTTGTGATGGTGTTGCAAGAAACTATTTTTGTCTTGCAGCCTCCTCTAGTGGTGAACGCCATATCAAGTCTGGGCCTAATTTGGCTAAGAATTAAAAACCTGTCCTTTTTTGTAAAGTTGTGTGGGGAACATTTGCTGAAGTTTCCATCAGAAACAGGTTGGTGGTTCAAATCCCAGCTCCAAAGAAGTTACCAATGTGGGTCCTTGAGCAAGACTCTTAACCCTAATTGCTCCAGGGTGCTGCATGTAACCCTGTGTTCTGACCCAAACCAAATTGGGATACTTCTAAGTCGCTTTGGATAAAATCATCTGCTTAAATGTAATGGAAATGTAGAAACAAAACAATCCTTTTTGATTCCTTGGACAAATACGTTTCACTTGCATGATTTAGCAAAGATTTTCTACATAAAATAACACAAAATCAGATTCAAATGGCCTGTGTTGGCTCCAACTACTACAACCTAAACTGTATTAAAATACAAATAAAATGAAAAACTTTTTAATCTCTTTAACAGAGCACTTAGGATTGTCATTTTTTAGGATTATTGCTTTTTACAGATGACACTTTTTTTTTTTTTTTTTCTTTTACAAAACGTGTTATCAGCCTAAAAGTTAATGATTAAGATGAATTGATCCTAGGGATAACATGTTTAGGAAAATAATAGGAATATTAATGTTTGTTCTGGTTCTAAACCATTCTTTATTTTGAAGGTGAGAACATTACTTAGGTATTTTATTCAAATTAATATTATTTTTACATTTATTTAATCCAGTAAATAATTCCCATGTCCAAAACTTCATATCATGTTTTTCCTCACCCATTCATCTTTTTTGAGATATTGTCTTGTGCAAACATTTTGAGCCCCTGGTTACAGGTTTTCTACAAATAAAAAAAAGTGTATTTACCAAAAGTGACTTTAAAATATAGTGGTCAATATACGCACAATGTATAAAATTAATTGAAATGCTCACATTATTATGAGTTAACAATTAGAATTATAAATCTAATAAACTTTACATTTCACTGAAACTGGAAAAGTGAATGTCAGCAAAAAAAAAGCTTATATAAATCATCACATTAAACATTGTGCTACACGTTTATGCCTCTGTTCAATTTTGTGTTCCTGTTTACAATATATTTGGCGTTACCTAAACATAACACTTATTTTGTAGTTTGACTACAAATAGTTTAACTTTAAAGTATAAATTATATTTTGCTACTCTAAGAAGAATGTGGGGGTTGGTTGATTTAATGTGTGTGATTCAGTGTGATGTGTAAAGCTCAGAGTTTTTCAAAATAACCAAAATCTGCTAATCTCTGCTTATCTCATGCTGAACAAACTTTGTGTTAGTAATATGGGGGCACTTACTGGACGTTATTAATCATTTATACAGCTTGTGGTCAGACGCCAAAATTGCTGCTCCGTTTTTATTGTTGTTTTTTTTTACAATCGCACATAAAATATACAAATACTTTGTATAACCAATAAAATTTATTTATAACTTAATAATTTATATACCTTGAACTGTTTAAACACAAGAAATAGTCATCAATTTAAACAAAAAGCAACTGGATATAATTGATAATATAACACAATGCAAGAGTTTGTCCCATGCATCCAAATATTTTTCTGTTCAAAACCCCTGAAAGAGGTTTAGTCAAGTAACGACTGCAAACAAAACCTTAAATTAAAGTCAATAGTGACCTAATAATCAGAAATCTGCTTAGTTCTTGTAGAATATAAACAGTATTTTTTTGTAAAATATAGCATTTTTTTGGAAATTGCACATTCATTACACAAAAACTCTCTTGGGCTAAAATTTTTTTCATTATATTTTTCAAAATTCTGTAATAGAACTTTAAATATGTGAAAGTGGACTGCCTTAGCTTTGGTAAATGATTCACAAAAGATCATCATTAATCCATTTAGGTTCAGCAAACAAAATAGAGGGCAGAGAAGTTGACACTGCATTGGGCTGTAGGGCTGCAAAATGCAAGCTTTAAAAATCCTTGTTTTTACCCTTTGGGGATTTACAGTTACCTTAGCCCAAGATCAAGGTAGGATAATGTTGGTATAAAAATTCACAGCTGTAAATTATTTTTAAAAATAGTAGATATTAGGTTTTTGTTCAAATTTTTATTTATATATGTATAATTGAAAAAAATAACAGGGTGGAAAAGTTTTTATATATATTTAAACCTTTAAGTGCTTCCATGCTTGCACACCCATTTTGTTGACTTAAAATATTTTTTATATAATCCATATTATGGTGACATTTTTTGTTAAAAATCCTAAGAGAACAATTTGATTTTGATCGGTTTGTTGTACTTTTAAAAAGCAGCAGTTGCTCTTTGGTGGATGTGTTAACTTATCTTTACCAGAAGTAAAACTTTACTTATTTTTACCATTTGAGCAGAATTGTATAAACAACTGAATAAGTCTGTATCTTTATCTCACTGACCATAATCTCATTATTTAACAATATATTCAAACACCTTCTTATTAATATCATTATTTTACAGCGTGTAACAAGAATGATGTTAACTTTGCCAGCACGAATAAATATGATCTTAAGGACAGTTATAATCATGGAGACAGTGTGAAACTGAGCTGTTCTACGGGTTACGTTGGATTTGTAAGGATTGAATGCAAGGATGGAAAATGGGAAAAAGTTGGAGAGAAAGACTGCAAAAGTAAGAATAATTTAAAATAGAAGTTTGATTTTGTGATGATCTTAATTTGTTTTTAAATTAATGTGGTTTGATTTCTTTAGAGAAACAATGTGGTCATCCTGGAATAATAAACAATGGAGACTTTTCCTTTGTAAAAGACACAGAATTTGTGTATGGAGCTACAGTGAAATATACCTGTTCACTAGGGTAAAAAAACAATACTGTCAATTTTATATTTTCCAACAATCTCGTTTTAATTGATATAAATATATAATGTAAAAATACAGATTAAGAGTATCAGAGATAACTCTGTTCAACAAGTTTAAACCTTTATTTAAATATTTGCAATATTCAAATAATAACTAATATAAAAACAACATACACCCATTGTTACAACAGTTCTACAAAAATCTTTGACTTTAATTCTGACTAAAATAGGAATTTAAAAAAGACAATCACAGCAATTACACTAGCTGTACTGGAAAACCTTTACATTACATCTACAGAAGCTTTTATGACATCTTGTTTTAAATGGATCCTTGTTTGCGACTATAGCTGCTTCCACTCTTTTAGAAAGACTTTCTACAAAGTTGCAGTGTGTGTTTGTGAGTGTTAGCTCTTTAATTCAGAAGAACATGTTTTAGTTACACGGCACGGTGGCTTAGTGGTTAGCACATTCGCCTCTCAGCCTCTGGGTGGAGTTTCCATGTTCTCCCCGTGTCTGTGTGGGTTTCCTCCGGGTTCTCCGGTTTCCTTCCACATTCTAAAAACATGGATTCAAGATAAATTGATTGCTCTAAATTGCCCAGTATAGTGAGTGTATGAGTGTGT
>JAOUQT010052453.1:0-10766 GCA_025769995.1 Xyliphius kryptos | reverse complement strand
TATAGGTATTTATCCATCACCCAATAATTAAACCTCAATTTTTCCAGGACATATAAGACCTATATGTAATATGTAGAGTGGAATCTAAATAATTTTATCTTCCCAACACTATGTAACTTATTTAATTAATTTACTGAGTATAGTGAACAACACTTAAGGGCTTTACATCAGCTATCTTAACATGGAGACAAATATTGAGTAAAATCCTGTAATTTTACTCTACTTTGTCAGATTTTTTTACTTCTGGTGTCTGATACTGGTTTTACATTCCGAGCCATTAATTTTCACTCTATTTTATTCACCACTGCTAAATGTTGGAACAACCTTCCCAACAACATCCGTAAGGCTGAGGCACTCAACATGTTCAAGAAACTTCTCAAAACACACCTCTTTCAGACACTTGCTATAAATTTTTTTTAATTAAAATAAAGATTGCGCCAGATCGAGGCTCCAGATGCGCAGGGTTAATGGTACTGCACTTTAGCTGGTCTTTCCTGAAACTACTGACTTGTGTTATCTCAATTGTAAGTCGCTTTGGATAAAAGCGTCTACTAAATGACTAAATGTAAATTCATCGGCTTGTTAAAATGCTCTAAGAAAATTTTTGTACTCTGCTACCTTTAGGGACATCAGAAAAACATACAAATGCCTTTAAAATTGTGATTAAAGTGCCATCAGAAACAATTCAATGTACAATGTAGCAATTCTATTCTTCCTCTCTTGACACACCAAGAGGATACAGGAGGCCTGTGGTAGCATTTCTTCTGTGGTATTGCTCTCGTTGTGATGAGAGTGGGGAAAAAGAAATCGCTTTGACAATTCAACGTAGTTGGCAGCACTTTGAACACCTTAATACTTTACTGGGTTACTATCTTTGCTCCATGTCACAAACTTGTCAATAACCCAACAATAAATATAGCTATGTTAAAAGTTGAATTAAAAATGGTGGCTTTGCAGATGGAGGTCATGGGCATCACCTAGCATCAAATATTTTCCTCCTCCCATGTACTAATATGCCACAAACGGTAAGGTGATACCAGCAACCACTTTTATTTTATCAGGCTGCATCCATACTTATGGCCCACCCAGTACATGAGCAAAGTGTATGGTGTTCTTATTTTCCACCATCTCTGTTTGGTCATTTTTTAAAGTATAATCACTATTTTGAGAAGATTACCTCATTGCAACCGACAATTTATAAATAGGATTTAATTAAAACCATCATTTACCAAAATTTTTTTTCCTATGGTACTGATTTATTCAGGTTTTATTTTAATAATGCAAATATATCTGTAATATACATGCCTTGATTTTTCCATACAAGCCTGATACGGTAAGCAAACATTACATTTGTTGTATGCCGAATATCGAAAACATTCAGCTAAACAAATAAAAACGGATGTCTGCTAAGATCCCACTGAACATTATTCTCTTGTTATGCAGAGAGTGGAAAATAAAAGGCCAAGAAATTGGCCAATAAGAAAGAAAAACTTAAAGAGAAGCACACGGTAAGAAAAAAGGAGACATGTGGAGACCATTATTGCAAATGATTTTCTCAGCAAATGCACCTCAGTCTCAGATAAGCTTCCCTATCTTCCCTGTACCTTCAACCCCCATGCGACACCACCACTCAATGTTCCCAAAGTCCTGTTTTTTGTGTCCTGATCTGTATCTGTGCTTTTTGTGGTTCAGCCAGGTCTGATTAGCAACTTCAGAAATTCGAACAATGCTCATCCACATTAGCATGAAAGCTGGAGAGGCTTTCTGGCACTTTAATCAATTTTCTTTTCTCATGAGTCAGACTAAATAGAAACTGCAAAAGAACAGAAACAGCGCATGTAATCTTTTTCATCATCCAAGACATTGTAGCTTATTTTATCAGCAATTTGATGCATTATTGTAACTGTACCATTTATTCAACGTGTTGGTTTCTTGAAAACAGGAAAGTATGAGCATTTCCAATTTCCATTTATAATGTGAGCAAACAAGATTATAATTCCAGGAATCAAGATGACACTGTGTTATGGTTATCCAGGTAACTGTTTTGTTGTGCAAACTTTAGGACGATACACTGTTGTTGCTAAACTTACTGAACAAAGCAGTATTATGAGCAGTCTTCTTATTAGAACAACCTGTTTTTGTTCCACAAAGAAGATGATTATCAGGTAAAGAGGCCTGTTGAATTCCTGTAAGCAACAAGGAACATTAAAAAACCAGGATAAAAGATAAAAGAACAAAGACTTAGTAACAGGTTGAGATTTGGGATAACGTACAAGCCGAACGTTTCCTGTAACTCCAAAAATAAGAGGATGTTTTAAATTTAGATTATTTTTTAAGAAGCAAAGTAATTAGATTCTGAATGCTTTACAAATGTGAATTGATACTGTTTTTCTCTTTTTTTTTGCAGAAAGACAGGTGTTTGTCTATCTATGAACGTATAAAACCATAAAAAAATACAAAGTTTGCTGCAGTTTTTGTTCTCGTTGTGTCCTTTTTGTGGCCCATATGTTTATTGTTAAGTTCTTGCCTTTTACTTGCTATTGGAGCAGTCGTAGGCTTGTAGTTAAGAAACCAGCATTGCCACCTGAAGGTCCCTGGTTAGATTCCCGGTCAGATGTACTACAGTTGAAGTGGTCTTGAGCAAGGCCCCTAACCCCAATTGCTCCCCGGGCGCCGTATACAAGACTGCCCACCACTCCGGGCACATATGCTCACTTCACTAGTGTGTGCATGTGTGTTTCACTGCACAGATGGGTTAAATGTTGAAAACACATTTCTGTGTGTGTAGGCAAATACCTCAGTATTTGCTGTGTTTTCGGATAGTCATTTTTTTTTCTTTTAGCAATCATATTTTCATCATATATAGAATCATATTTGCATTCTGTTCATCACAGAGCATTTGTTCAGCCTTGTCTTTAGCAGCGTGAGTTTAAATGTATTTTTTTTCTTCATAGTTCAATTTTGGGCTCAAACAGGTTTCAGTCAACTTGATTATAGTTATTCTTATTGTTTTTGAGATTGATGTTTTTTTTTATTTAAAAAAATATATTATTCTAATTCCCCCACTTCCTCATTACCCAGCAATTAACAACAAAATTACTTGATTTAAATAAATCACTCGTGTCCTATTTGTGTTTCTACTCTGTTGTAAAATGGCAAGAATGCAGTCTGCCAGAAAAGCTTTTTGCTATCATAAAGCCCCCTTTGCTTTTAAAACTGTTATTTTGCATGTTCCTACAAGACTGTCATAGCAATTTGTGCTGTGGCAACTTGTTTCACCTTTACCTGTGTGTTCATTTGCCTTAAACATTAGGAAACCGTGTCAGTCCACGCTCATGGAAATGTTTAAGTGATGGAAGAATTATTTCACCTGAGGGCTACATTGCGTTTCTGTTTTATGTTTGTTTTTTTCTCAGAATGTTCATTTCTTTTTACAACGTAAATATTAAACCTTGAATCTTTACTTACAGAAGAATAATTAATTTAATTAAATTTATTTATTTATTTATTTTTTTTCAAATTAGGAGAAATATGAACATTAAATGGCACTAAGGTTAAATCACGTTTTAATAAAATATACAAGTATATAGTGCATTTATAAGTTACTCCCTGTAGAAAATGTTCTACTCATTTTCACTTTGAAAGTCAAAATACCATGGACTTTGACCTGCCATTCTAAACCTTTGTCTAAGATGGTATATGACAAGTTAATTGTCCAATTTAGCCACTCGGTAATCAGTGACTGTCCATTCAGGTGGAACTAAAGCCACTATGACTCGACCATAATAGGCTTAAATCCTACAAGCAAATAGTATATAATGAATGCCAATTGCCTGCTTCAGTAATTAGTATGAATCAAAGACTTACTTGGATTAGCAATGTTTAAAATGCACTTCAAAAGACTACAGCTAGTTACAGAAGTTAGTGAAGAAAAGACTTGTTTCAAGATATTTAATCCTTCCTCTGTGCTTTTACCATATAAAAAAAAATGACAAATTAGTATAACAACTCAAACTTAAGCACTTGCTATAGCCCTGCAATAATTAATGAAAAGCTTATTTGCAGTTTGTGGATTTTTAGAAAATTAAATGCATTGAATGGAATTTAATTTTTTAAATAAACAGCTTATCTCTATTTATAGCGGAAGCATTTCTGTTTTCTACAACCGACTTTTAATATTAAATCACAAAGTATTCAGTTTTGAATTTTAAAGTATGTGTCAAATATATGTGCCCTCTGAAAGAAGTATGTAGCCTGTCTGCCAGACAGTGTGTCAATGAGGTCATTGAGCTCACTGTGAATATTTCATTTCCTTCGAGACCCTGTTTTTTTTAACCAACAACAGCAAAACTGAATCACAGCTGTCAGTAGGAAGGACGTGTCCTGTCTGCGTGTATTTTCCGATGAATGTTGAAAGAATTATCAGACCTTACTGTGGATCTCATGTGGCTTTTTCAGTCAAAAATGCAACATTCAGAGGTCAGCCATCATGATGGTATTTCTTCAAAGAGAGATCCCCAGGGATAGACAGACAGTGGAGGCACACCAGTGTAATAAACTGAAATGCTCTGGCTAAGAATAGACATAGTGCACTTTGAAAATGAGCCTTCACCCCTGCACCCATCTTCCTTATTCTTTAATTAAATCCCTGTACACCTGCACATTTGGAAAACCCTAATAAAGTCTGATGTTTCATATTTTTAGCAAAAAATGTATTATTTTAACAGGCAGTACCACCTCCTTTGGGTTTTAGTCCTCTTATAAGTCTTTACAGATTTGAAATTGCCTCAAGGCTACAGCTTCTTTTTGACAGCATTTAATCCCTAACTTACCAACTCAGCTGCAGTTCCTCGGTACCTCACAGTGACTCATGGTAGGTGCTGTAATTATTATTACAAGATCAAATACTTGAAATTATTTGGACACATTTGTTGAATTCCTGCACATTGTTCAACTTTATCGCAATGGGTGTCAGTGCATTTTGGACAATTGGAATGTTTTAGTAATGTTTTGGGAACATTTTGGTAAAGGTCCTCTTTTGTGGCAAAACAACAAAGCAAGGTCCATAAAAGTTCATTGTTGGGATAGATTGGTGTGGAATAACATGGTTCACACAGAGCCCTGATTTCAACCCAATTTAACTGTTACAAACTAGAATGGAGCACGCGAGCCACGCCCTCTCATCCAACATTTCTGTATGACAACATAAAGGCTCTTCTGGATAAAAAGGCAATAAAACCCACAGGCATACTTCGCAATATTAATAAAACCTTTTTAGAAAAGTGAAAGCTGATCTAGCTATAGAGGAAGAACCAGTAAAAGCTCCAACAGTGAAATATATACCTGTCCAAATGCGTATAGGGTACATGCAGCTACACTTAAATATTTGTTTTTAATTCACATTAACCTATACAATAGATTTTTTTATAAGCAAATGTGTACATAATTCACAAACAGTCTGATCTTCAAGAAGCAATTTAAAAAAAAAAAAAAGATGTGCATGTCATGTTTTTATGAAGAAGCAAGCAGGTTCAGGAAAAGCATTCCAGCCAGTGGAGTGAATAAAGTCATACATATTTAGCAGCATCTGCCTCAGAGAAATCCTATTTGCAAATCTTTAGCTGACTGCAGCATTCTGCACGCAAGACCATGGCATTTCGACTAGAAAACACTCCCCATGGCCTGAGAGGATTTCATCCATGGCTCTATTTATTTGTCTCAATACATCTGAGTGGAAAACTGCAAATTGTGTTAGTATTTTTCATTTTTCGCAGGATCGCTTCAAGGTCAGGTATGTGGGTCTTTGCAGATTTGTTGTTTTAAACATACATTTTAATGATGGATATTTACAGACCTTGTGAATGTAAAGATCTGTTCTGCATGAAATAGTTGAACCACCATTCACTCCTGAATAGCTATTCCCATTATTAAAACCTGGTATGGGACAGAAAAGACCTGTCTAATCACCTACCTATAGTGTGATGCTTTGACTTAAGTCATTATAAAGACAGGGGTGTCCAAACTATATGCAAAGATGGCCAAATATGATAAAGTAATGATACCCTGGGGACAATAGTTCTTTCTGACATTTTTTCACCATATAAGGAACTGAATATAAGTCACTCAGGCGTGAACAACTCTAAAGACATAATGCTTTCATATTCAGCTCCTCTGTCACATTCATGTTGTCGTCAACACCTCTTTAAAAAATTGGTAGTTGTGTCCGATGCATCCATGCTTTCATTACAGGCTAATGAGGAATAATCAATTAAAAGCCACTTCACAGAGGCAGACACTGATAGTATATGAATGATGTGGTCATCATTTGGTAAAAGGTAACTTTTTTTTGATGTATTTATTCTGACAGAGCTAGCAAGTTATAAAGAACATATTATGAGCCTGGACGTGCCAGCTATAAGATGTAATTTTTTAAAGACAGTTTAGGTTTGTGTACAGTATGGTTAGAATGTTAAAATAGACATTCCTAAAATAAATAGTGCAGTAAAGCAGAAAAACATGTTATTCAACATAAAGCATGTGCAGTTTAGTCAATTAGTTAATCCATTTACATATCACACTAAATTCATGGCAGTCTGTTAATAGTATAACATGGAATAGATTTGGATAATCCTTATTGGCAGAAAAAAAGATTTTGGTAACATTTTCTATAAATCCAGTATTCAGTTTGGACACACCTTCTCATTCATTGCGCTTTCTGTATTTTCATGACTATTTACATTGTAGATTCTCACTGAAGGCATCAAAACTATGTACGAACACATTAGAAGTTATGTACTTTAATAAAGGTGAAATAATGGAAAACATGTTTTATATTCTAGTTTCTTCAAAATGGCCACCCTTTGCTCGGATTACTGTTTTGCACTGTCTTGGCATTCTCTCAATGAGCTTCAAGATGTTGTCACCTGAAATGGTGCCTATGAGGGACCAGTATAATTAATTAGAATGCCAACTTCAACTGAATAATTGAAATTGATTATTTGGATCTTTGTAAGTTTAATAAACATTAAAATATATCATGTATATTGCAGTATGCCACTTTGTGTTATAAAGCCTTATGGCATGTTCTTATAACAATTTATGTGTGGTTATGTATATGTATGGACATTAACAAAGGCTTATAATGTTAATAATGCATCATATACCGGATTTTTGTAAAGTGTAACCAAAGCATTTGTAATAGATTATGAATAACGAATTAAAAAAGGGGATATAGATGTTTTTTTAGATGTGAATTCTTTATTATAGAAAGGCTAATCTGTGAATAATACAATGTAAAAGCATTGTCACTGATGTCTAAGTTATTTAAGTAAGTGATGGCAAAAATGAATTATTAATAAGACCAAGTGCAGAAGTAACCTGTAATTCAGGACTATAAATCAGAGCTGTTAAAGGAAATAATTCAGCAAATGTGCATTAAATGTATAAAAGTTTGAAGATGGTGCATTTAGTTATTAAGAATATAGTATGTTACTTGATCCGACTGAAAAAGACTTAAACGCAATAGCAATGATAACTGTCATTTTTGTATTTTTAAAGTCATGTGATAATATTTGTGATTTCGCATTTATTATTGGGTTTGAATTCCAATCTGTTCTCTGTTCCAATTGAGATCTTTAAGTCTTACTGTAGCCTTTTACTGAAAACATTATGGTCGTTGACCTTTCTAGATACATTTACATTTGCCGAACTTTGGTTATAACACAATAATGTTTAGCTTGAAAATGTAAAAAGAAAAAAAAAAATTCCCAATTTTTAAAGGTCCTAGCTAACTAGAATAATCAATGTTACATTGTCAACATTCTGTCTTGTGCTTTCTCTCTCTCTCTTTCTCTCTCTCATCATACACACACATCCTGGCATCCTTTGTAGACACAGAGACAATGCAGTGATATGAAATTTTTTACAATGTCTGATTTCATAGTACTAATAAAGTGAAATGATATCCTCAGTAAAACTTTATCAAAAACATATGTAATGTTAAATTACACACATTTTACAATTACATTATCCCACCAAGTGCATTTTACAATTTTGATCTGCCTCAGTGCTTACAGATGCATCTAAAAGCTCACAACCCCAGGAAAAAAATACCAGAAACTACAGGAGGGTGCAGAGAGAAAGAAAGGGAAAGCAATGATGTGTTTTAAATTTAAATGTTATTACATGTCCATTAGAAACAATACTGCACTGGTCTTTGTGAAAGGAACAGCCATTAAAGTGATTTACAGAAGCCTAGAATCTGTTTGCTTAATTAAGAGTGTCTAAAACATAGACTAATAAAAATCATCTTTCCCTCGCTCTCTTACTTTCTCTGTTTCTCCCTCTCGCTCTCTTACCTTCTCTGAAATTTACATATATTAAATAAAAGAGAAAACAGATTTAAAATGTTTATGTTAAATTGCACTGTGTTTTCTTGCCTAAATTACCATAAAAAATATCACATCTTTACTGAAGGGTTGCACTGTAAAAATCAAAATGATTCATAACCGACCTGCAGATTCATAAATATTTAATGTTGCATTTGAAATTAATTCAAAAGGATACATAAACCATAAACACTGCAAGAATATTTAAATATATTTATATGGTAGAACAGTGTAATTTTGTATTATAAGAAAAAGGGGTGAGAAGCAATATCACTTAAAGTGGGTTTTATAAAAAGGATACTCGAAAGTTAAGGTTTGTGGAGTAGAGATGTGTGTGTGAGGTGATGTTGGATAGGAAACTATTTTCTAAAGTCCCAAGAGAATAGCAGGAAATCCCACAGTGATAAGACCAAATAAATCCTTCCTTACTAAAGTATTTCACAAGTACATTTAAATAATGCTTAAGGGAAGGAGGAATTAAGATAGTGAGTGTCTGTTTGTATTTGTGTTTGGAGATTAAACCCAGATATAAGATGAAGGAACAGATAATTCAAGAGATGTTCCTACCGATCTACATGTTCCTTTTTAGACTGAATATTTCTAGAAATTTATCGTTCATTCATTGTCTTACACTTAAGCCTCTACTAGGGTCACAGGGGGTTCCCCATGCCCATCCAGAGGAGAACATCCCGGGCGCTGGGCAAATACACCAGGACAGGGTGGCAATCCATTGCTGGGCACACACTCACTTACACACATTGATTATCAGGGCAAATCAGAGCAGCCAGTTTGCCTTGAATCCATGTTTTTTGGACTATGAGAGAAAACCAGAGAACTCTGGGGAAACCCACGCGGACATGGGGAGAACATGGAACCCTCATCCAGATTGAGATTCGATCCAGGCATCCCCATCACTGAGAGGTGAACGTGCTAACCACTAAGCCACCGTGGCACCCCATGGAACTTATTTGATAAGAAATCCTCACTGTGTTGTCTCATCATATTTAGACCTAATAATTTGGAATGTGTGTATACATTTTTGATTTAAATCTAATCTAATTGTAAACTGTTACTTTCAAAACTTACATGTATTAACACACTGGTGGAATAAAAGTTGAAACACAATTGTTTTTAAAATCAGTGATGCTTTGGAGTTTATATATTTTAAATTAACATATTATACACTGAGGTTTTTGGCAATTAAAAATCTGAAATGAATATGTGGAAAGAATACAGTGTGACTATGGTGTCCACGCAGTTGCTTTCTTATGTGTATTTATCAGTAGGTTTTCCAAGAACACGATAAGCAAGTTTCAGTTTTGTAGGTACTCACGAAGATCCCAATCCATTTGACGTGTTCCGTTCCATGTCGATAGTGAACAAACAATCTAAAACATATACTTATATGATACTAGCGGAATACACATGCTGTGCTAAATAATAATATGTGGTGGGATTTAAAAGCAGGCGGTCCATACTCGGAAACCATCAAACCAGACTGAACTGGAAATGTTTTGTAAAGAAGAATGGTCCAAATTACCTTTAGCCAGAATCCAAAATCTCATTGGAATGTATAGAAAACTGTCATTTCTGCAAAAGGAGGATCTACTAAATAATTACATTCAGACAAATACATTTAGTCATTGAGCAGATGCTTTTATCCAAAACGACTTACAAATGAGAGAATAACACAAGTCAGTAGTTTTAGGGAAAAAAAGCTACACTGCAGCACCATCAAACCTGCGTATTAGTCGATATGGCTGTTTTATTTTTTATATATAGCAAGTGTCTGTGGAAGAGGTGTGTTGTGAGAAGTCTCTTGAAAATGTTTAATGACTCAGCCCTACAGATGTTGTTGGAAAGGTCCTTTCACCATTTAGCAGTGGTGAATGAAATGGAGTGAGAATTGGCACTTCGGTGAGTTGAAACCACCAGGCGACATTCATCACTAAAGTGCAGTGAACACATTGGAGTGTACCTAGTAAAGATGGACTGAAGGTAAGTGGGGGGCCCCAGCGGCTGTCCTGCAGGCCAGGTTCAGTACCTTGTACTCAATGCGAGCAGCTACAGGAAGCCAATGGAGCTAGATGAGTAATATTGATGTAATTTTCACCTTTGACAGTCAAGATAGATTTAGTCATTTTTAAACAGAACAGTTTCAGAAACGTATTTAAATGAAAAATCCCACTGGGAAAGTTCCCAGGTTACACTCAGCTCCATTTGGCTTTTTTCCCTGACGACCTCTCAATCTCTAATCGGATATCAGCCCGCCTCACCGACATATCTATTTGGATGAAGGCCCGTCATCTTAAATTAAATTTGGCAAAGACTGAGCTGCTTATAATCCCAGCTAAACCCACAATTCATCATGACCTGAAC
>JAOUQT010052424.1:0-10767 GCA_025769995.1 Xyliphius kryptos | reverse complement strand
TTCTCAACGCATTCCACTATCTACTACATAAAGATGTTCAACTGAAATATTTTATTCATTGAGATCTAGGATGTGTTTTTTTCTGTTCCCTTTATTTTTTTGAGCAGTGTATATCAAATGTTTATAAGAACATACAACACAAGGATATAGAATTCCCAGTTTTCTGTAGTTATGCACTGGGACAACCACATTGTCTCCCGATCTATAGGTCTCATTTACAGTTCTTACAGACTTTACTCTCCGTAAAGTCCATAATTGGTGTCACATTAAAAAAACATATGTTTCTGTTCAAGTGTATCTGATTTCTGCAAAGGTCTGAAAATCTATCATTACCAGAATAGTTTCATCTAAAAATAAATGTATACTTTCAGCTTAAAGTGTGTTCTTGCTCAAGTGTGTACGGGTGATCAGATACTGAGATGAAAGAGTATTTCTAACCTACACAGGGGAAAACGTTTCTATGTTGTTTTCACTAAATGTCAAAATTTTACAGAGACATTTGCAGAGTTGAAACTGACCTCACTTTTATCTTACAAACATGCTGGATGAACTATTTCAGTTGCGTGCCATTTATCAAACTACAGCAAAAACATCAAACATTAAAATAAAAGTTCATATATGTTCATAAAATATTTTGATTTTATTTGTTGCAATATAATGTTAAACTTTTGAAAAGGAAGGTCCCAGTAAACATATTTCCTCTGGTTCTGACATATTTATGGAAACATCTCTGCAAATGTGTTCTCATGCTCAGAAACTGTGTTAACGCTCCAGTGGGAGTTTTATTTTACAGCATGACAATAAGCTAATGTTTCATTTATACAAGTCCTGTCATTCCTTATCACAGGTGATGCATTCGCTTTCGCTATGAGCTTGTCTGCACGAACGTATAAAGCTTGTTTTAGCTTGATTACTTCGAAATCATTAAATGAAGCAAATTTTAAGTAGCATTTGTATTTAAAATTCTAATTTAAAATGGTTGTCTGCAGGCTCCACTCTTATTTCAGCGAGCACAGATACACATTCGAAAACATTCACACCTAGGGGCAATTAAGCACCTCTAATAAAAAAAAAAAGTGATTTACATGTCTTTTTACAGTGAAAGTAAACCAGAGCTCCTTAACAACATTATTGAGAGAATATAAAAAAACAGAAGTCATTTTTGTCAATCAGAACACATTGATTGGCTGTGAGGCAACCCTTTACATTCTTAAGTATTCATATTGTATGTGAAGAATAATGATCAAGGCTGCAGGGTCTAGCTCAGATTTATAAAATGTATTGGGTTCGCTTTTTGCCTAAAATTACTTTTTTCCATGGAAAAGTGTTTTATTTGTTTATAGGATGACATCAGATTAGAATGCTTTAACCATAAAGTGTGTGATTGTACTTCGTTTTTTAGAGGAAATACTACATCTACTGACAGGAAGAGATTTAAAATATCAATTGAATATTTAGGGCAACAATTATTACAGTAAAACCGTGTAATTACAATCAGTTTTTAATAACATTAGCATCCCATCTCTTTAAAGAGCAGGTCATAATTCAAAGGTTGTCATAAATCTGTTCTAAATAAAATCTCTATTTACAGCTACAATATTGTGTTGGTTCGGCGTCATTTAAAAGTTCCAAAAATATATTTACATTTAAGCCAAATCTATGAGATGGCTGTTTTGTAACTCCGCACCAAGAGTCGATTCCTTCAAACGACTCCTGACCTCCAATCGGAAAAAGATTCAGTTCTGTACGATTTTGATTCTCAAACTAACAGTTGTTTGTGTTCATCCATAAAAGTATTCAACCAAACATTTATTCGCGTTAAGAAATGAATAACTCTATTTAACTCCACAAATAATACGAGTCTGAATCTGAATCTTACCTGAAGCCACTTGCAGAACCGCATAAAGAGTCGTTAGGGACAGTTTCAAAACGCGAGCGGAGGAAGACATGCTGTTAGAATGAGCTTCTATGAATTAAACACTGAATATAACCTTCATTATTACAACAAAAATAAATAAATCCACTTAGGCTGAGGTATATGTGCTGTCTGCAGCCCGACCTGAGCAGAGGAACCTCGTCCTGCCCTCTGCTGCGCGCACCTCACTGAGAAGCGTTCAAGTGGGCGGAGTTTGAGAAACCATAGCAACAAGGAATGCAGTTCGTTAGGCGAACTTTACTGCTGACACATGCCAAACACATGCACACCTTACTGGTGTATGTACTATTGCACAATGTATAAGTCTGGCGTTTATACTTATTGTCTTCACATTTTTTTGTTTATATAAGTCAACTTTTTGCAAAGAGGGCCAAATTCGATTAAGTGAAAATGGGGGCGGGGATATAGTTCCTTCTAACATTTAACATTTTCACCACAAAATTTATATAAAAATACACACTATTATAAAACTATTTGCATTGTCATAATTAACTTTATTTTTATTTTTTATCTAAATATAAGCCCCTCAGGAGTATACATTTTTTTCATATTTGGAGAGTCAATAACATTGAACAGAATGTATAAAATTCCTTAATTAAAAAATAAATAAAGGCAAGAAAAACTCCCTGTTATGTTGTTTTAGCAAAAAACCTTGGGAGGACCAAGGCGCAATGAGGGACTCGTGTTCCTTGAGCGGCCGGGCAGCATTAACAGTGTACACAGATGTACAAATAGTTTAGAGATCAGATGACCATATTCAAGAAGTCCATTGAGTTTATCCTGCAGGTCTGCAACGTTATCAGGCCAACAGAAGTCCATTCCTATCTCGTAATCTTTGTAGCTTTGGTGCTCTGCAATGGGACTAGCAATCAGAAGGTTGTGGGTTCAAATCCTAGGGCCACTGACATTACCAATGTGGGTCTTTGAGCAAGACCCTTTATCCTTAATTGCTCCAGGGTGCTGTATCGACCCATCTGACCCTTAATGGAATATTTGTAAGTCGCTTTGGATAAAAGCGTCTGCTAAATGACCCAATGGCTAAATGCTCTGGCAGTGGATGAATGGATGAATACCTGGCAACACCTCAAGAGCTCAAAAACAAACAGACAAGAGAAGCAGTTAGAGCTAATATGATATGTCATGAGAACATACTGTATGTCTAACTCAGAACAAAAGTAATCTAGTTAAATGTTATTAAAGTGCCTGAAAAATGCAGCTGGTATGAGGATGTACAGTAGGATTAAGACACCAGCAGACTGACAAGTGTGTTCTCATTCCATTAATGACTTACAGCTGCTTTAAATTACACTGTGTTTTGGAACTATGTGTCTGTTCTTCCCAATGTAGAGTTAAAGTTTACAACCTGCAATTAGGTCATTAATCTTTGAACCAGACTGTAACCTATTTACATGTATTCAAAAGGAGTGGGACAAAATAAAAAAAAAAAATAAAATTACAGGGCGGCACGGGGGGCCGGCACGGGGGGCAGCATGGTGGTTTAGTGGTTAGCACATTTGCCTCCCAGCACTGGGGATTCCCGGTTTGAATCCCTAACTGGCTGGAGTTTGCATGTTCTCCCCATGTCTGCGTGGGTTTCCTCCGGGTTCTCCGGTTTCCTCCCCCATTCCAAAAACATGAAGGTAAATTGAATGCTCTAAATTGCCCTGTATAGAGTGTGTATGTATGTGTGACTGTGTGAGTGAGTGTGTACCCAGCGATGGATTGGCGCCCTGTCCTGGGTGTAATTGCCCAGCACCCGAGACGTTCTCCCCTGGATGGGCATGGGGAACCCCCCCGCGACCCTCATAAAGGAATAAGCGGAAGGTAATGGATTAAAGAATATATCCAAGACGTGTTACCTGTGCAGATGATTTAAATGGGTTGACCTTCTGAATAAAGCTGCTCATGATATCAGGGTTCTGTAGAAATGTAGAAAAAAAGATTAAAATCATATTGTATAAATTGTATAAACAAAATCAACCAACCACAGCCATAAAGTCTAGAAAGATAAGCAGTTGCAGTATGATTTCCACTGTTACACTAATAACATTACTCGGCCGATAATGCTGCTTGTGGAGTGAAAGTCTAGACTGTGACAACTGCTTGGATGAGAATAGAACTGTAAATTGTGTATAATTAATTGTGTGATAAACAATCAGCAACAAATAGTTTAACAGTTGGTGATAAATGTTTAGTGATAAACGTCAAATAAATACTGTTCTCATTGTTTTAGTTTGGTTGCTGAGAGCTGATTTTTAGTTCTTACCTGTTCTTTGATCGCGGTGAGACCAAGGGTGTCTGATCATCTTGAGGGCATCTGACAATCAGAATGAACTGTAATGAAAAAATGTGAGGCCAGAATTGACCTTGGAGCAAGCATCGGTCTAATGTAAGGTACAAACAAGTCAGTATGAACTCCCAAAAAAATATGGCTATTCATTTTAAGAGAACATGTTAAATTAAAAAAAAAAAACATTAACAATAGATATTCAAAATCAAGTTAATGCTAAGAATTGTTTGAGAATTATGCTGATAAACTCGATATTCTTAACTTCAAAGCTGTTCCTGGAGGACACCCACAAGCACAGGGAGGACATGAGGACAATGTAAAGTGCTATCCTCTATAGAATATTTACCAAAATGCAATCACTATCTTCCGCTTCATCTTATATTGGAGTCTTTGGGAGGGTTACCCATGCCCATCCAGGGGAGAAAGCCTCGGGCGCCAGGACAGGGCGCCAATCTATCGCTAGGCACACACCCACTTAAACAGCCACACACTACATGGGGCAAATTAGAGCATTTAATTTACATTGAATCCATGTTTTTGAGCCCGCAGAAGGCCCACGCGGATACGGGGAGAACATGGAAACTCTGGGAGGTGAACGTGCTAACCACTATGCCACCCAAATTATACGTAATAATAAAAACTGTAAGATTCAAAACATGTTTTAAAACTCAAAAAAAAAAAAACATAAGTGATCATGACTGTTAAACTATTAAAACTTTTTTATTTCAGTTAAATTATAAAACATTTACAATAAACCGTAATCTTCACGGCCATCATGACATGACCATTGAATTTATTTACAGCTATTTAATTTGTTTTTATTCAGTACAGCTATAAACAACTAAGTTAAACTGTCCCAATCTGGGTGGAGTTGCCCCATATAGTGTGAGTGTGCCCAGTGATAGATTGGCGCCCTGTGCTGGGTGTATTTGCCCAGTGCCCAAGACGTAGGGCTTGGGGAACCCTCCACGACCGTCGGAGAGGATTAAGCGAAAGATAATAAATGAATGAATAAATAAATGTCAACTTTACAGTTTTACAATCCATATTTTCGCAGTGTCTGGGTCAAGTTGTTGCATTGTGACAGTGTTATGCCAGTAAACATGAATCAATAATATTATTTGCAATATAAAGTGACCAAAATAGACCACCTACACTGCACACTCTGACAGTTTAGATGTAGTTAAAGTTGTCATTTGTGTATTTGGTCGTTTGGTCTGTTTGTATAGCAGTTTAACACTGCCCAACTTACGAAAAGATTTGATTCTTGGAATCATTTGGATTCAAATATCGATTTTATTCCACACTGTCACATGCACACACTCACCATATTATCCATATCAAATAATATACCGTTTTTAAGTCAGATAACGCGTTACAGAGGACCAGCGTTGTGTAACTGTCTACAGGAATCCGAATCAACAACACAAACAACTCCCGAATCAAACAGCCCTACCCAAGGAACTTTTAAATTCCACTTCTAATCGACAGATCCCGCCTCCTCTACTGGGATTGGTTCTGTAAAGCTTTGCGCTCAGTCATTGGCTAGCAAAACAGGCCTTCTACGTTATGGTTGGCTGCACATTACGAAGGAAGCATAACTCGTTGAATACAGGTGTGAATTTAAGTTCGAATAGGACATAAACACCTGGAGGCGATGGACAAGAAAAATATGCTTGTAAAGAATTTATCTTATCGTTTTCATAAAATACAACACAGTTTAATTTCTTTTTATATATCGGACACATAATATTTAAAATGCACAGTACAGCACATACGTTTGAACTAGTTTTACTCAAAGAATAACTTCAATTGGGTTGAAATTAGTCTTTTTTTTCGTTGTTTTCTTAATTTCTGCACTTTTTTAGTGTTATATCTTGCTTGTGTTCTTTTTTCAAAGAGCCAATTCTCCTAAAAGTTCTCCTTTCTGTGTATAAAACGCAATGAAGTTTTTTAAACTGAGTATAGTTTTAGACACTTGGAGCTCCTGATTAAAGACAAGTTTTAGGAAAGCTGGGACCTACCTGTAGATGTGACAGAAATCAGTTAGGAGAAAATAAAGCTGTGACAAATCTTCCTCTTTTTCAGCCTTTTGTTGGGAGAGGCTGTGAAATCACAGGGTGTTGTGTTGTGGGAAGTGAAGTCTGACCTCCACCCGTCATTACTCCTCCTCAAACATGTAGTGTGCTTTAGAACCAATGCTCTAATCATTCAATCAATGCAACATTAAAAGCAATTCATAATTAAATGTTTCCATTGAACTTCTGAAACACACCAGAATTTACAGGAAAAAAATCAGAAACCCCAATTAAATCCCCTGATGCTTTATAAACACAGTTCTGAAATGATGAAGTGATCTATTTTGCCTGCTGTGCTTACAAACAGAGGAATTTGTCCTCCACATTTAACTGATCCGTGCAGTGAAACACACAAATGCACACCCTGGTGAAGTGAGCACACATGCCCGGAGCGGTGGGCAGCCTTGTATATGGCGGTACACAAATTGTAGTTAGGTGCCTTGCTCAAGGGCACTTCAGCCAGCATACTTGGTGGGACTGGGAATCAAACCGGTGACCTTCAGGTTGCAAGGCTGGTCCCTTAACCACAAGCCCACACAAGGAGCTTTTTCAAGAATTACATTCATGGTCCAATTGTATATGATTAGTGAATTAACCACTAGATGTCAATAATAATCAAAACAATTAAAGAATTGTTAAATCATAAAAGTATGTCAAAGTATATCCATCCATCCATCATTTTCTGCGTATTCCTCTATTAGGGTTGCGGTGGGGTTCCCCATGCCCATCTAGGAGAGAACATTTCAGGCGCTGGGCAAATACACCCAGCACAGGGCGCCAATCTATCGCTGGGCACACTCACACTATATGGGGCAATTTAGCATTCAGTTGACCTTGAATCCATGTTTTTGATTTCATTCAGTCATTATCTTCCGCTTATTCCTTTATGAGGGTCACGTGGGGGATGGTCCCCATGCCCATCCAGGGAAAAATGTTTCAGGCGCTGGGCAGATACACCCAGGACAGGGCGCCAATCCATCGCTGGGTAAACACACACTATACAGGGCAATTTAGAGCATTCAATTTATCTTCATGTTTTTGAATTGTGGGAGGAAATCGGAGAACCCGAAGAAAATCCACAGAGACCTCCACACACACATCCACACTATAAAGGGAAATTTAGAGCATTCAGTTTACCTAGAATCCATGTTTTTGGACTATGGGAGGAAACTGGAGAACACGGGGTAAACCCACACAGACATGGGGAGGACATGGCAACTCAATCCAGTTGTATATATTATATTTAAGCTTGATTTGATATATAACATATATACATATATATACTAAAATGGTTTATATCACTGATGTTATGCGTTTAGTTTTTGAGTCATGGTCTATTATTCACCTCACTCCCCTCCACTGATTTTAGGGTTTTACATTTGTGTAGTTGTTTTGAGACGTTTTAAGAAGCTTCAAATAAATAATTCCCCATATAATTTAATTAAAAGGCTATTTTAAAACTACCCAGTCCCAATATTAAAAATATTCAGCTTTCACATTTCAAACTTTGGTGAAGGCAGTCGACATGGCCAATATACATAACTGTGAATCCCAAAATTGCTGTGGCCCATTGACGGTATTTCCCATTGTGGAAGTAACTGTGACTATAATAATGAAACCGGAAGTTTAAAATACAGATGCTGTTTAAGTCAACTACGTATAATGCAGTCAAATTACACAACTTTGCACTTGACTTTGCAAAAAAAAAAAAAAACAAGTATAATCATCACGTGTGTGTACAAAGCAATGTGATTATTTCTGTGTGGTTTAACACAACCTCGTTTGATAGTACACTAGATGGACAAAATTATTGGGACACATGTTTTCTGTTCTAGAAAAGAATTGCACAAAACAACATCCATAAAGGTTGCCATGAAAGAACTTGTCCTGCACAGAGCCCTGACCTGAACCTGAACATTATTTGGTTATTTTTGCTAAAATAGCTGAAGGTTAACTAACTAATTAAAATTCATAAACGATACAAATATGATCTTAACATTTTGCAATCAGACCTGAATTTGTAAATGTCTTTTTAATGTAAAATGGATGTTCACAGGTTGAAAATGAAACAAAAAACAGATTCCTTATGTATAAATTATTAGGATATTTACATGGAAAGGCAATTTGCATTGACTTTTTGTAATTAAATTATGGTATTTACCCCACGGGCCACAATAAAAAGGAAAACTCCAGCGCTTCATCTTGCATATTTGTTTTTCTTGTTACTGCATTCACACAGTCACAACCTTTTTACGTTGCTCAGTATGCTTTTAGTCAGACATGGCTTTCAAAATTCTAGTATATGAGGTCAAGTTCATTTCTTTTTTGTATATATGCGCACTGCCTTTTTGAAAAAAAAAAAAATACCACACTATTATTCAGTTGGAAATCCTCTAGCTTTGGTCATATTGTACATTTGCAATACCGTTTTTTGACAACCTTATGCAACCGTTGCAGCCTTTTTATACATTCTTTATTCAACAGTTTAGTAATCTGTTGTGGCCAATTCATGTGTAAAAAATATTTCTTATGCCATCCTGATCTCTTTCACAAATTGTAATCTTGAAATTGACAATCCTCACATGTAAAAGGCGATTTGGCTAACTGAAGCAAACCCAACATGGTTCACTTTAAAGTTGAAACATTTTTAGTATTTTAGTTTAGCTTTGTCAAAATAAAATGAATTTTGTCCATTTAAGACGTCCATCCATCCATTATCTTGCGGTTATTCCTCTACTAGGGTCGCGGTGGGGTTTCCCGTGTCCATTCAGGGGAAAACATCTCAGGCTCTGGGCAGTACACCCAGGACAGAGCGCCAATCCATCGCTGGGTACACACGCTTCACACAACCACAGACTATACAGGGCAATTTAGAGCATTCAATTTACCTGGAATCCCTGTTTTTGGACTGTAGGAGGAAATTGGAGAACCCGGAAGAAACCCACACGGACACGGGGAGGACATGGAAACTCCACCCAAATAGGGATTTGAACCGGGAATCCCCAACGTTGAGAGGCGAATGTGCTAACCACTAAGCCACCGTGCCGCCCCATTTAAGACGTATAAAAATTAACTGATGTCTTTTTATTAGATTATTGTAATGCACTCCTTATTGCATGGACTCCATTTGGTTAAGAGTGGTGCAGCAAGAATTTTGACGCCAATAAACTTATTCTTTGCTCAATTTCATCATATTTAAATTGTAATTATTGATTCTCATAATAATTACAAAGTGCCATATGGTTTGGATCAAAAACATCTAAATGATCTTATTAAGTTATGAAACCAATGCATTTGCTCTTGCGTTTGGTTGTTAGACTTCTTTTTTTTGTTTTTAGTTGTTGATTTAAGGTTGTTTTAGGTTGTTTTAAGGTTTTGTTTCATTCTCTACTCCTTTAAGACTGGAATTTTTTTATGTAATTTTGTATTTATTGTAAATAAATATGAATTAAAATAAATAGAAGTTTTGATTTTACTGTAAATATGGGGGCATATAAAACAACATTTTATCTCTAAGATATTAAATAATTTGAGGAACTTTGATCTTTGAGGATAACTACCCAATTGCAGTAATGTTCATATCGTTTCCAAGTTTCCACTTTAATCATTTGTAGTGTGAATGTATGGATGTAAGATTTTGCATTTTTCCTTTTTTTACATCATACATATTTAGTTTCTAGGAGAAATTCTAAAATCCAAGATTTTGTCTGACACAAAATGACATTTTTAGGATGTTGCCAACAAACGGGCAGTAAAAATGCAGGAATTCCAAAAACAAATCTCCGACGTCAGCAGAATAAAACATGCCCCGTGGCATCCATCAGCTGCTCTCGAATTGCATTGAGCTGCACCAGGTTGTCCTGCAGCAGCTTTGCCAGTAGAGTCACTTGCTTTGTAACCTCTTTTTTGCAGCCCTTCTTTAATTCTTTTGAGTCTTTGCTAAAGTACTTATCAATGCCAGTGCACACGCTGTTCAGAGCTGCCACCGTGTTGTCAACAATTTCCACGGCCTTCTCCACCGGTTCTCCGACCATACTTGTGGTCTGAAGTGCCCGTCGCACCTCCCAGTCTCCAGCATAGTAATTATTTCGTCTCAGCAATGGGTGGCAGCGCAGTCGCCGCACACCCTCAGCCACAAACTTTAAGCTGTGCCGCAGGTCCAACAACCGGGTCTCGAAGTCCTGCACAACCACCTCAATCTTTTTTCGGTCCTTGGTGAAGAGTAATAAAAGAAGGTCTTATTAATAGTGGTCTCGGTTGCAGCAAAAGCAATGCAGATTCAATTAAATATACACTGCTCAAAAAAATGCAGGGAACACTTAAAAAACACAATGTAACTCCAAGTAAACCACACTTCTGTGAAACCAACCTGTCCAGTTAGTGTTTAACACTGATTGTGAATCAGTTTCACTTGCTGTTGTGCAAATGGAACAGACAACAGGTAGAAATGAGAGGCACTTAGC
>JAOUQT010052423.1:0-21037 GCA_025769995.1 Xyliphius kryptos | reverse complement strand
TGTTGTCTGTTCCATTCGCACAACAGCAAGTGAAACTGATTCACAATCAGTGTTGCACACTAACTGGACAGCTTGATATCACAGAAGTGTGCTTGACCTGGAGTTACATTGTGTTGTTTAAGTGTTCCCGCTATTTTTTGGAGCAGTGTATTTTAATAAAAGGCAAAGCCCGCACTCCCTCACTAACCGACTGAGTCATCACTAATTCTCTCACTTCCTGAAAACCCATCATGCGCAGAAAAAACTAAATGCTTTCCTAAAATCTATTGTTTGTTCGATATTGCCACTGAACGCAGGACCCCTCCAGCAGTACATCAGCAAGTGTCCTCGCTTTTCTGTGTTCAATTGTTTGTTCTGTGTCCTCATCGGACGCAACACCTTAAATAGAATGGAGTCTTCGCGAGAACCTACAAAACTTAAACTTGGCTCAATCATTCCTTACCATGTCCTTAGAAAACATACTGATAAATTCAGGTAAGACAGCAACCGCATAGAGACCATAGTCACAACTCATACTACATGCATTTCACACATTCATCAGAATTTAAATTACACAAACCGCTACCACGCTATCACACGCTCATCTAAAATATATAAACTCTAAAGCCATTACTCATTTAAAAACAATTGCCTTTTACATTTGACATCAACGTTTCCACTGTAGCGCAGCCCCGAATATTCAGCTAGCTGCATGATAGACGATGAATCAACAGTCTGCGGTTTTACGGATACAGAACCACAGCTTCAGGCTCCCCATCAGAACCAGGCGACACCTTGTTCCCGTTTCAGCCCACACATCCCCGTACGGTGCTATTAGTATTATGGATGGAGGGGGACAGGGTCCGAAAGCAGCATCAGACTGCAGCATCCTCATTAGAACGAAGGTGCCACACAGGAAACCCAGCCTTGTGTCCTAAGAGCAGGAAAACGTATGGCAGTTTGATTGACAGCCTGTGTGAAAAGCCATTATCTGTCCCTGTTAGAGGCTGGTGCGATCTCCACACTCCTGCCTCGGGCTCCTGCTTTCACCACGGAGACGCATAAAAGACAGGACTCCCTTGTGAATTTACGGGACGAGCTATTTTTCCATTTCTTTCGAGCAGCTTGGTCTTCACTCATGGACATTGATGGAGTCGAAGCAAAGGAATCAAAGAGACGGGAGGCTTCAGGCGCACAGCCCTCCCTCAGAACACAACCCGGTGCTTTATTAATGAATTTTCTGCTGGTTCCTCACGAGAGGTCTAAGATTAGGATGGTATTCACAGCTGAGCTATTTGCTTTCACTGTTCAGAGCTAGTCTGTATTTGCAAACGATCCCAGAGAGAAAGAGAACGTGAGAGAGAGAGAGAGGGAAAGAAATACTCTGCTGTCAGTCGAAGCCAAGACTCCTACAGGTCTCCATCACATACAATAGAAAGGGACTGCATCCTAAACATCTCCGTGCTGGTGTAATGGGTTTAAACGTGCAGGCGGACATCTTTATTGATGTTTTACATGATTATTGCAGTTAGAGAGCTTTAGCGCTTTGGAACCGAGCTCTCGGTTACATTCTGACAGATGTGCCGTCAGGAGAGAAAGTAATAAAATGAAGGCTGTAATATGATGCAGCTGTTCCTATTAAAGGACGGCACAAAATAGACATAACAAAACACCCACAAATCCCTGCAGCTGTTTGGATTGGATCACAGGCCCACGGTTCTAAAGCCACCAAAACCCACTGGTAATTAATGTAGTTCACTGTTCTGGATGGGGAGCATGTTCCACTCTCTTAAGTGATCAAATAAACCTCTCTTAATCCAACCGGAGGGCTCTGTACCGAAGCTGAGGTACCACGTTCACTCTGAAGATCATCATGCATCATAAAGGAAGGAAGGTTTCACTAAAGTGACGAAGATCACAGTCCTGAACGATACTTTTACATCTGAACGTGATGTTTTTCTCACTTTTAACGCTGACGTCTCGGGGTGGTGCAGTGATTAGTACTTTTGCCTCAGTGAGTAGGTACTCTGAGTCGCTGGTGAAGTAAACATGCTTCTATGTGGAGACTGTGCCTGTGTGGGCTTCATCTGGGACCCCCCACATGTTTATATGTACGTTGGTGGCTGTTCTTGAGGAGGTCCATGTGGACCCATTTTGATGAGTTTGTGGAGGAAATGTTGGTCAACAAAGCCCTGACCCCCAACCCCATTAAAAACCTTTTGGGATGAGATATTGATCGCTGAATGTTCTTCTCGAGAATCAATAACTATTCTTAAGTTAAAGGTTAGTTTGAGTTATATGGCATAAGGTGCCGTTTTTCTTTAGTGTATATTAAAATTACATTTGCTTTTCTCTCATTTGTAATTCCACCCATCCATCCATTATCTTCCGCTTATTCCTCTACTAATGTTGTGGTGGGCTTGCCCCACCACGACAATGCCCATCCAGGGGAGAACATCTCAGTCGCTGGGCATCTTAGGCGCATCTCAGGCGCTGGGCAGATACACCCAGGACAGGGCGCCAATCCATCACTGGGCACACACTCCCTCACACATCCACGGCAATATGCAGCATTCAATGTACCTGGAATCCATGTTTTTGAAATGTGGGAGGAAACCAGAGAACCCGGAGAAAACCAACACGGACATGGGGAGGACATGGAAACACCACCTAGATCGTGATTTGAACCGGGAACGCACAACGCTGAGAGGTGAACGTGCTACCACTAAGCCACAGTGTCGATCTATTTGTAATTTGCTTTGGATAAAAGAGTTAATTTTTTATGTAAACACGATGTTTGAATAATAGTAGCTTGTGTGTTCCTTATACAATTACAACGTCTGTGTTGAGTATTAATTCATACAGCTCTGTACAATGTGTGGAAAAAAACAGGACAGAATGGAAAAGGGAGAGCAACTGACTACAGCACATTCGTGGGAACTTCTGCAACAATTAAGTAATTATGGAATTCCACTTGTTCATCTGTTAAATATCAAACAAAGACAGTACATTAAGTAACTAACAGTGTAAATATTGGGGCATTTTAAAACTTCTGGCCCGCAGTGTGTTTATATTTATATATAAACCCACTTATCGGTCTGAATGTGGTAAAGCAGAAGACGACCAGGACTTTTTACTCTCTCTCTCGCTCTCTACAAGGGTTTGGTCGACATGCCAGGATTAGACCTCAACAGACATGATGAACGTTTTCCAAAAATATACACTATACCCCCATTTGTTACTTACGTTCATCATAATAACATGTGCAACGTTCTACAGACCTCTTTAGATGAATATTTCAGCTTCTTCGTTGTAAAGAGAAAACCGAGGGCTGTGCATGTCATGCACTCAATTTATTTCAGATCTCCAAAAATACAGTGAAGTTCCTGGCGCCGGTGGCCTGCGCGAGGGAATTCTAAAAAATGTATTCAACATCTGGAAGGCTACACCTCTGTCCTCCAGGGTCCAAGCTCCATCTTCAATCATCATAATGCCTAATCATGTGAAAAATCGCTTTTAAAAAGAACCACAGCTCATTTATAGAGCACTGAACAATGTTCATGGTGTCTCCACCCACGTTCACTCGCATTACGGTTTTGGGATTTGCTTGTCCAAGGTGACCTGTTCTTTGTAGGCCAGACCAAATAGGGGCTAAACTTAATTTCGGTAATGACATCACTCCTCTGAGACTCTACTGGGCTCCAGTGCTGAAGGGGAAACAGATTTGTGCACGATATGGTTTTTCTCTTTTTCTGGACATGTGTTTAAAAGAGAAGGTTAGTTGCCCTGGGAGCGAGAGAGAGAGAGAGAGAGATAACAGTCACCTTGAATGCCAGGTCCTTTGAACATAGAGCTGGTCATGCTGCAGGACTGGAGGCAGTGAGATTAACCCCTCAGAAGCTGAAGGGAAATTGAAATGTAGAGACGGAGAAGATTGGAGATGGAAGGCTGTGATAGGTGACAGTGCAATTACACGACCACAGTGAACATGTCTTAATTTAACAAGCTCAGGTTTGAGAGAGAGACAGAAAAAGCTCTTCTGAGTGACTACATGTAGGTTCAGGTGCGTAAAGGTGGCACAAGATTCTGAAGAGCGTATTGCTTAATGGTCAGGTGTTTGTGTAAAATAAAGACCTCCATGTCGAACTTAATGATAAAAAAAAGCTGTTAGGGAACAAGGTGATGCAAATGTGTTCTGGTCTTATGATTACAAGCAGGTTCCTTTTATGGGGTGTGAAGGCCTGTTCCAGTTTCATAAAGCGCCTGGCACGAATACACCCAGAAGATACGGATGCCAACGGTTCAGTAAGGAAAGTGGCTATAGGCTGTCCTAAAAGTAGCTAAATGATGTCATCACCTGATTTGCATAATAGTTCATTAAAAGTAAAATGACCCTAAATATGTTAGACCTACAAAGGAGTTCAAAAAATAAATGTACTTTTGTTCTTTTTATTTGCCTTTTGAAATAAGCCATCCTTTTTCAAAATAACTTTTAATGCCTAATCTGTACCACGGGGTCTCAACTGGTCTCAGCCCAAGACCCCCATTTCCTCATGGTCAAGTCACGGC
This sequence comes from Xyliphius kryptos, assembly GCA_025769995.1. Lineage (NCBI taxonomy): Eukaryota > Metazoa > Chordata > Actinopteri > Siluriformes > Aspredinidae > Xyliphius > Xyliphius kryptos. The sequence continues at coordinate 16,489 of JAOUQT010052423.1, read as the reverse complement.
CCACTTCTATAGAATACAAAGCAAATGAATTTATTTAAAATTTGTTTTTCAATGTAAATCCAGTTAAATCATTCTAAAGAAATATGTATGCCGTATTTCATATACTTTTTTAAATTTTTTTATAAAAGTCTATGCCTATGGAGGGAGAGAAATGATATTTCGATTCTCCTGTATGTCCTAGATATACAATTGACCAGGCACCTGTATATGTCTACACACCAATACAGTAAATAAAAGTTTAACATTTAACAGAATGGCCACATTTCTCATCATCTAACTGTTTCTGTTTGATCCAAATTTATCATAAGTATCAGTACAGACATCATAAGTGCTTTAATACCTTTCCCTACACTTCCCTCCTTTAGTGCCACAATTGAACTTATGGTGAATGGTGGCTTTTCATACATGCCGTCGATTTAAAGCAATTTTATTTAACGAGACCCCGCTGGTCAAGATCCACATTACATTTATTTTTTTAGGTAAATAACACAAATCAATATTAAGATATTTAGCTTTTTACACCGAGCCACACACTGTGAACGAGGCGAGTGACTGACACTTTGTGCCCGCTCCATAATTAGGGGGCAGAGTTCAGTCACAGTTTGGATGTAGAGTGATGCGGGTCTCTCTAAGCACTGAGAGCGTTCAAGGACAGAAATTAAAGAACATCTGTGGCTGCATAAATCTTTAAAAGTCTCCAATAACATGACGAAACGTTGCTAGATTTGTCGCTAGTCGTTTTGAAATTAAATAAGTCGCAAATACAGCGACAGTTCGCCAAGATGGCAACAGTCCTTAAGCAGACAAACACACAAAACCATAGCAGAGCTCTTTATGTTTTGGAGAACACGTCTACCAACTGCTGTACTGTAAATGTAAATGCTGTCTGAGGTAATGACCGAACTCACTGCAGTGCGTGATGTACGCTTCCTGTAACATTTCAACCTCAGAGTTTGCGTGTGGACTCCCTGTGGAAACTTTGAGGTATTTAAACATCACAGCTCTGGGTCGACGGAGCTGAGATAAACGGAAAATCGGTTAGGAACCTCAAAAATGCTTCGAAATCATAGAGCTCCAGGTTTTATCTGTCCGAACACTCGGCAACTTAACGCCCCGTCTCTGGAGCGAGCGGGATTACACGTCTGAGGTTTACTGGATCTCTCTGCCGTCTGTTAGAAGACTTAAACCATCCCAAATTTTAAGACCGTTGGTCCAAGCAGCAGTAGATGAGATCTTCAGCACCAGAGTCTCTGTTCTCCATCCTGAGTTCTAACACCAGCAGAGATCTGAGTACAGAACCTGCTGCGACTGGAATGACACACTTCCTCCTGCTGCCAACCAAAACCACTGGTGTGCACTCCGCCTTTAAAACCTCGGCGTGGTCGACTCCGATTGTACTCTGAGACCAAAAATGGACCAAATCCAATATCGCAAAATAAAGAGTAAAGTGTAAATATGTAGTTTTGAGAACGATTGATTTAGGGGATGCTGGAAATCCCAAAATGTCTACTCCTAACTACACAGCGTTAGTGTATTGTAAGCTGAAGCCTCTCAGTGTTTTAAGGAAGAAAGCTGGTGAACCACCTTAAACAGGTCATTAGGTCCTACACAGTGCAGATACAGACCCACAAGTCATCACCCACTTTACCACGAGCGTGTTTTTGGACTGGGGAAGAAAATGGGACCTCCCTGACCTTTTCCAGCAAAAACAAAACCTAGAAACCACTAGCTGTGAGCATGTTGCAACAGCACTGACCGATGGCCTCCGAATATTAAATACTAAAGTGTTTGTTCTGTGTTAAGACGAACGTTTTTTCCAAGATCATTTCCTTTGGAAGTAAAACCTTTGGGTTAAACTTGAGCCCGTGACATTTACCCTCCTCTGAAATTGCAATCTCACTCCTCTGCCGTTTTGCTCGTTTGCTCTGGCATGTTCATCTCAAACTCCTAAATCACACAAAAAAAAAATGTATTCTGTTCTGAGCAACAATCCAGACGACCCAATCTGCAGCTCCACTAACACTGTGGAGCAGAAAGGATATAAGGATCTGTAGGTACCTCACTGAATTTAATCATCACACAGTCTGGAACCCAAAGGTCACACAGCTGTTTGACCCCACTGAGCCGAAACATCCAACACATGAGCTCAGGTTCTCCAAACGTCTCCTACAAGGTCACTGTAAGGGGAGATCCTTCTTAAATTAAGGTAACGTATGGAATAACAATCCCTTGGTAGCCAAAACTCAAACACCACTTTTCACTTTAAAACTTAATTTAAAGCTAAATTAAAAAAAGTGACACCTGCTGGATGGACTGGATAAATATAAAGTCGAGCTACTATGCTTTTTTTTAACCTATATGCTTGTTTTAAAAGGTACAGGGTCTGAACCAACAAGCATTTTAAACTGATGTTTTTTTTATTTCCTTTTAAAAGCCTTCACAGTTTTGTTAATATTGTAAAACATACTCATAAATAAATATGAATCTTTTTTTTCTTAAGATTTATTAGTTTGTTTTTTTACTTGATTCTTTTCAAGGTTGGAAATAAGTTTTTGGTTAAACCATCTTCTCACTCATTACTCTGCATGTGCAGCGTGTCTGTACTGATCATCGCACTTCTAGAACTCCTCCAATAATCACACAGCCTGCACCAAGCAAAGTATTCCACAACTTTAACAGTAAACCTGGTTTAGTAAACGTGAGAACGGGGTTCATGTTGTAAAAGCTGTGACAGAGTTCTGGTATTCAGGTAACAGCACAAACAGAAGAGATGGAACCTGCGTGACTGTGTTTGTCTGTGATTCTGCGTTCAGTCGCCGGCTGTAACGTGAGTTTTAATTTTTTCCTAAATGTTAATCTTTAATGATTTAAGATAAAATTTAAGATGACATAATTTTGTCATTTTTATCACCAGCGAGTACTACAGTTTCTTGGTGTGCATGTCTTAAATTTACAACCATGTTAAAGCTTAATATGTGAAATATGACGCTTTAAATCTGAAATAACTAAAACAGCAGTTAATTAACATCTTACATTTATTTGTTAGATTTTAAGGTTCTATACTACAATACAAGTTGTTTGCTCAGATCCAGAGGAACCATGGGAAAAACAAAGCTATGACTACACTGAATGCCAAAAATAAGAGGACTACAGTTGAACCACCTTCCAAAGCCTCTAAACTCTCGACAACATTTGATACCTGATGAACCAACTCAGATATTTCCACATTTTGTATTTTTGTGCAATACTGAAAATTACAATAACTTTCCAAAATATTAACAGACCTCCGAAAGTAACAGAAAGTTTATCTGATGCTCCAGGAACCTTGGGTATTTTAAGTTCTGTGAATTTAAACCAAATTCTCTGCAGACGCCCGGCACCTTTCTGTAGTCGTTATATCATTCTATTAATTTGTTTACAATAAGTTACAATAAACTACATAACATTACGATGTATCGTTCATTAGCCATGGTGCTTTGAGTTTATTACCACAGTTCCTGATAGAACTTTCATCTACAAACTCCTTTCATTTGCATGTGTTATTACTAATGGAGGTCTGATTCCAGTCTACAGTCAGATCCAATGAGAAGAACTTGCTCCCACTTTGCTGACATGAACATGAAATAAACTTCTATAGACTGAAGATAACTGTTATTCACTTTTATAGATTTAGTATCATATATAGGTTTATGAATTTAATATAAGTTTATGAATAAGTTTAGTATCAGAGTTGTCCCATCACCGTGGTTGACTTACAGACCTGCTTGGCTCCAGAAAACATTTTTACTTCTTTAAGGTAAAAAAAAAAACATTCATGTTTGTAACCTCATTGATCATACAGATGGGCTTTGTAGTTCTAAATTACATTCTGTAGTCCATCTGTTTTTCTACATACTTTGTTGGTCCTCTTTACTCTGTTATCTGATGATCAGGACCACGGACAGAGCAGGTATTATTAGGGTACTGATAATCATTCACCACTGCAGTGCCAGTACCACCAACCCAAACGTTGTTCATGAAAGCAGGATCAAATGGATGAATTATTAAGAATTCTAAATTCATCATCTTCTGCTTAATCTTCTACGAGGGTCGCGGTGGGGTTCCCCACCCATCCAGGAGAGAATATCTCGGGCGCTGGGCGCCAATTTATCGCTGGGCACACGCTCACTCACTATACGGGGCAATTTAGAGCATTCAATTTACATGTAGTCATTTAGCAGACGCTTTTATCCAAAGTGACAAAGAGAACACAAGTCATGGTGTTGGGAGGGTCATTCCAACATTTAGCAGTGAGAATTAGCACCTCGGTGAGTTGGAATCACCGGGCGACGTTCATCATTAGAGTGCAGTGAACGAGTCGCAGTGTATTTAGTAAAGCCGGACTGAAGGCAAGAGGAGGCAGACCCACAGACTGACCTGTAGGCCAGAGTCAGTACTGAATGCAGCAGTTACAGGAAGCCAATGGAGCGAGAATTTACTTTGAAACCATGTTTTTGGACTGTGGGAGGAAACGGGAGAACCCGAAAGGAAACCCACACGGACACGGGGAGAACATGGAAACTCCGCCCAGATTGAGATTTGAACCAGGAATCCCCAGCGCTAAGAGGCGAACGTACTGACCACTAAGCCAGAGATCAACCTCAGCAGGAGAAACTGACTTACAGCGTTAAACAGGAAGTTTACTTTGCACAAAGAGGTGGATGGTCATTTTAAAAGTGGTTTAATCCGAGTTAATTGTAGCCGAGTAGAGCGACTGGAGCTGCCAGCTCAGTAATAAGCATCTAAAATCAGGCCCAGTTCAGATATAGGACTCCTCCATCACTATATACTGATTGGACCTATTGTGTCTTTTCATCACTCGCACAAGGCCCGTGGAATTGGCTGACATTAAGAGCCTGGCACTGTAAGCACCATGTATAATTACACTAACTACAGCACATTCTCATCTGTTTGTTTATGCTGCGACTGCCTGAAAGGTAATAGGAAGCTGTCCTATCTCCATCATAGTAATCGAAACATTTCAATGGTGCGTGTAAAAGGCTGTTTTTCTTCTTCTTCATTTCCTCCACAGACACACACATACGCAGACCGCACACACACGCCCTCACAAAGCCACGTCTTGGGTGGCTGAATTGAGGAAATTAAATCAGGGTACGTGGAATCTTCCCAGACTACAGATACAGACTACAGAGAATCACAGCCCTATGACATGCAAATGAACAGTCATCGGAGGGAGGAATGCAAATTAAGTGAAAAGGAGCAAAAAACAAAGGCTCGGAGGTCCCCAGGCTCGGCTCGCATTCGCATGGAAACGAGCCCGAGTCGCTTCCTAAAGCTTGAAGCGTTACAGCAGATGCTATCCAGAGCCATTGTGTGTGAACAGAATCGAAGCAGATCGATAAACCTCGGATCAATACGATCGGCGTGTTGATCCACTGGTGGACGGTAACCATCTGGGAGGGCTGTGGTCAGCAAGAAAAGACAATGCACTGCAATGTAGATGCGGCACGGTAAATCTGAATCCTCTGAGACACGGCGACAAGTCGGACTTATTAAATTATCCCCATTATGCAGCGGATCAAACCGCAAAGGCCATGTTCCTGGGTTCCCTCTGTGAAATGGCTAATGACATGAAGAGGCCCACATGTACCCCTCGTTGTGGCTAGTGAGCTAAATCACATTAATTACAGCCAATTGGCAGACAGGACGACAGCAGGTGCTGTCGAGGTTGCGGGTAATTGCTGGACTGTGCCGCGAAAGCGCCGGCACCTGTGTAGAATCTTGTCTTTGGAGCCAGCGGTGGACGGGCATTCCCATTCTCCCATCCCCTTCCCACCAGATGTTCCAGTCGGTAATGGGTCCGTAGTGAGCAATCGTGTGAGAACGGCGGTAATTACTGTCAACAAGACGGCAATTTAAAATCTGAAATATAAGAAATGCTTAATTTCAGCCCCCCCCCCAAACAAAAAAAAACGTGCGCCTCACTGAAACGTTTGGGGTCGAGTGCATGCAGTCAGAGGAGAATAAAAAGAGAACATACCAAACACCATAACCCGCAGACACTCCTTACAAAGTAAAAGCATTGGTATAAACCAACAATCAGAACTTTTGCATGTTCAGTTAAGGTTCTAATCCAGGTCCCATGCATCCGATCCGTATGTTCCCTCGTGAAGTAAGCTGTACGTCACCAGACAAGGCTTTATTCACTTACACCAGTGAAAAGCTGTATAAAGAACCTGCTAAATTGCTTATTAAATATTAGCTTTATAATCAAATAAACTTAAAATCAGTAAGTGCTTTAAAACAGCAGTAGCTGTAGTGGTTCTGGGTTCTTTGCTGGTTCTCTGACGTCAGAGCAGCAGCTATACAATGAGCTAAACCCCAGTTTTACTCCGTGAATAATAAGACATCACAAATGGCGACTAACGTCTCCAAATCAGTAAATACGTAAAGTTTTTAAACTCATGTTGGAAAATAAAGGCACGGAACATAAAGGAAGAAAAGGGAGGATAAGAGTCAAGATGTGGTTGGTAAAACCCAGTGGTGTGAAACTCACTCCTCACTCCCCTCTCGCTATAGGACCGCAACATCATGAACACAAACAACAAATGCTCCCCAAGAACCAACAAAGAACTTAATTAGTGGATTTGGATAACCGTTTGGAACTAATAGGCAGACCACGGCCTGGGACCGGAACCGTTGTTTCTAAACTACAGACTTGTGGTGTTCTCGTATTTGTAAGTCGCTGTGGATAAAAAGCATCTGCTAAATGACTAAATGTACTGTAAATGTGACCCACAAATGTGTAAACAAGTAAGTAGCGCCTCATAATACTCAAAAATTTTGGTGACCCCCGAATTTGGATAAGGATTAATGGGGTCATAGAAGGTCTGGACCATGGCCTGATGAAATTTCCTCCAACAGGACCCTAATGAATTCTAACTAAATACCTTTGGTTTAGACATTACTTAACAACAGTACTGCACAAATGCACTGTGATGAAGGAAGAAATGAAGGGAGGGTGAAGGCATCAGTGACCTGGAAGCAATGGACAGGACCATCTGACTATCATGCACACACTCGGCTTCTACTCCGAGAGGCGACGGTCCAAAGGTCTTCTATGTTTGACATGAAACATGAAATTAATGTTTCGCCTTCATGAGCACTAATTGCCGGCTTTGGCTTTTTTACTGTGGACTGCACTAAAGCGCTTATGTTGCCATGACAATGACGTTGGCATGTTTAACATTCAGGGAAACGTACTGTGAGAGGATGTAAGCTCATGTGTTGATGTGTGAAATGAATAATAATGCAACAAAATGTAGTCATTCGCACTTAAAAGCTAATCACAAAACCAATAAGCATACAGGGCTTATAATTTCCCAGCAGATAATTTCATTATTAATTTATTTAATATTTTGGCATCATGCTAATGCAACAAGCAGGAACCATTTTTTGATTCTTAAGTAAATGTGGTGTGGCATTCGGTCAAACATCTTGCCGGACTAAATAATTCAGTGTGGAGGTTAGGTGACGGTCACACTGATCTCCAGAGACCATGAGTGAAAGGAGAGTCAAAATATTGTGAAAACCTGGTGAGGGTGCACAGAAAGCAGATAAACAGCCCTGCACCAGTCTACACCCCACCCCCCCAAATCGCCTATCACACAAACTCTTCCTCTCTGTGCAATTATTTATGACAACTTTCTTTAATAGGTCATGATTATTGTTATTATTGAATACATTTTATATAGCCTGTCAAAACTCAGTAACTCCACAAACTAATGCCCAGATATTTAAAAAAAAAAAAAAAAAAAAAAAAAAAAAAAAAAAAAAAAATCACCTTAAAGGTTACAGAATGTAAACAGATTTCCATTATAAAACAGCAAAACATCACTTGGACTTTAGTCTGTTGAATGATTTTAGTGTAAAGAGACCGGGGCCTTTCCTGTCACTGTGACTTAATTATACCGTGGATTCAGACCCAGTAGCAGACGCTGTTCAAACCCCCCAGGTAGATGCCAAAAACGATGACAGTACACTGACCCTGACCTCAGAATGAACTCACTCACACACGCCCCAAAACAAGTGCTTGCCTTTCGGTCCGTCAGCTCCATTAACATTTTGTGTAGAATAAGCTTTTGAAAATTTTTCAAAATACAAACATCTCTATTTATTGAAGCACATTCTGCTTCAGCTCCATCAACATTCATTCATTCCCCAACCAAATTACATAATTAGCAACCTCCAGTTAGAGTCGTGAGAATACATCGTCTGCGATAAGATCTTAATTGTTGTGTTAACGGTGCACATGGAATTGGTTTGGATTTGAAAAGAAGGACATCGCTCAAAAGATGGCAGTTTACAGACTTTGTAAGAAGTCGCTTGCCGTTAAAGTTACATTTGGTCTGATGCTTTTATCCAAATATCCCAAATTGGTTGAGGTCAGAGACCAGTGTTGATACAGCAGCCCTGGAGCAACTAGGCTTAAGGGCCTTTAGGACCCATACTGGTCATTTCAGCATAACCTGAGATTTGAACCCACAACCTTCAGATTGATAGTCCAACACCTTAACCAACATCACTGAGCTACCAAACCACATCCCCCCCCGCTTCCGCTGTTCAAGACAAACATTAAACAGCTAAGGCATCTGCAAAAACACACACTTGGCCAACTTCAGGGGGCTCAAAGTGCTTTATGAAACAATGTAGCAGATGGCAAGAGATAAACTCAGTCACCAAATACACATAAAATACAAGTTGCCCATTCATACAGTTGAGAGAGATGGCTTTGAAAAACCTTTAAACACCAATTTGACTAAAGTTACATTTTTTTTTGGTGTGCATGCAGCCCCTCACCTGCTGTGCGCTACTTGATGCCCATTGTTGTACATATTTTAAAGAAATGACTAAAATCTAAGTGTTTCTTAATGTTGGCTTGGAGGTGTATATGGGGGGGGGGGGGGCTCCCCTTTCTTTGGTACGTAGTTAGTTATGTGCAGATGTCATCCCATCCCTTTAACAGTCTTTATAAATTGCAAGTTTAAGACTTTTACAAACACGTTTTTGGTCATTGTTGCACCTCCACTACCTGGTCACATTGCAGTACCACTCTCTCCACTGATAATGAAAAAATGGGTGAAGAAATGAAACAGTACTGACAATCCTTGATCGTCACCACAACAGTAAACATGGCTACAAATCAAACTCCAACAAGTATCAGACAAACCAGGACCATCACCAACTACTGGATCAGACAGGACTTCATGTATCTGCAGAGCCCAGATCCAATTGGTGGCACCATGAAGACATGGCCAGGGGTCTACTGACTGATACTGAACTGTTCACCAAAAGTCTTGATAATCCAACTATTTCTTTCATGCACGCACACACGCACGCACACACAGGTCAGTTAAAGACACCCATCTAGTAGCGCTCTGGATTTTCTTTGCACCTTAGACCTGCAATAATTTATCACGGTATGGAATCCACTGGGTGTTAAAGCAGTTCTGCAGCAATTTAATGGGATACAATCCTGGCTATGTTGTAAAACCTGCATGAATCCAATTTTGATAGTTCTACATTTTTTTTTAAAGGCCAGTTGCGTGCTGCTTTAAAACCGTAGGCTGACTGACAGTGATAAAGTCAGCTGCAGGGAGAGTCAAACTTACTCTTCTTTTTATTTATTTTGACACCAGCCCTTTGATCAGATGTGACGCAACGCACCGCTGTTAGGCTACAACACGTCCTGGGTTCAACTTTTCAACAAGTTTCCACATAAATCGGAAAGTCTGAGCAACTCCTGAACAAAGTCTTGCAGCTGCAGAAGAGAAAAGTAGAACTCCGCAACCTGCCAGTATGAGGACTACTGTACAATGCGGTCACCACAGCATGTGTACAGAGGCACCCTGGGAAATCATTCCTCACCAGGCTATTCTCAAACCATGCACCTCAGAGATCTGTCTTTATAACTATCTTCTCCTAAAGTGCTTTTATTGACCGCATCTTGAAACAGTCCTCCCCATGCTCCATCTTGCTTTGACTGCACCTTTTGATTTAATCTTTAAAAACTGTGCTATATATTTTTTAAAATCACTCCTAAAGGCAGATATTCTTCCGCGCTCAGACATTTCAGCTCGACAGTCTGAACAGGAGATGTGAGGTGTGGACCTGTTATAGACATGGCACCCTAATTCCGTTGCGGGTCACATAATGTTAAAGCATTAATGCTTCTTTTAAGTTTCGCCTGTGATATGAAAGTCACAGAAATCCAGATTTTGGATTCTATTGCTTTTTGCATAACGATCTGTAATCAGCCCAGAGGTTCCTCACTATATTTCCATGCATATGAATAAACCACGAAAAATCATTTCGGCAAAATGGAAATTTTATGATTAAGAATCCATTCTAGAGGCAGATTAATCAGGTGGATAAGAACTGGAAAGTCATTTTCTTTCACCTTTTGTGGAATTCTGATTAATCCAAACATTTAATGGCTGGTGCTTGGCTTTATTCACTGAAGCCCTTTTTTTAGAACACATTTTACAGGATAATTAAATAGCTCTATACATCCTATTTAAAAACATCATTATAGTAACACAATAATTTAAGCAGGTACCATTTAGATTCCACCACCTCAGCATCCTCCTCATCCTTAATGGTCCTGATGAGAGAAGAATAAACTCAGCTGCTTCTGCAGATGGTTGAGGCCTGAAGCTTCAGAGGAATGTGGTGATGACATCTTTAATGCATACGCAGCATTTCATTTACATTCATTAAATCTGGCTGATGCCGCCTTCCAAGACGTACAGCGTGCCAATCTAGAACGGTGTGGGTAGTTTAAACTGAACCAACCCTCCACTGCACAGAGCTGCTCTCAGGTAACAGAGGATTTTTTTATTCTTCTATTGGGAATAAATAGTGTATGAAATCACAGTCAATCATTATTTAAAGGTGGGACTTCCTCGGCTGACACATGGTCACATGGTGTGAGTAGCAGTTAAAACGAGTGTGGGTGTAAAGCTGGTTGTCATGGATGATCTGTTATTCAAGAACATGCGTATTTAAATAGTTTGGTAACTTTTCTTACCATATGGTAATGTAGTTTGACTAAGAGGAGAGGTCCTTACTAACAAGATGTTTGGATGTTACATTTTCATGTCTGTCCAGCAGAGGGCCATGTTATTCTCAGGAAACTGAATGCATGCAGAGGCCATGGACATGAATTGGAACACTGAATATGAGTGCCGAACAAAAAAGAATCCTGATGGATGGGGGGAGCGCTAAGACAAGGCTTAAAGTCCATCATTAACAGGATTTGTTTTATAACAGAGCTTAGTTTCACTGCTTCAGGATAAAGTTGAGATCAAATGTAAATATTGGAGGTAGACATTCACTGAGCTGACATTTAATAACGGTGACGAGTGGATGAGCGTTGCGTACATTGTGTAGTATGATGGATGTACGGTTTAGGTTAAAGTACCACACACACACACACACACACATACACACACACACACACACACACACACACACAGCAAGATAAAGACAGAGACATTCAGGAAAAATCAAACCGACTCAAGAACAAAGTAAGAAAAAGGAGCTTTATCTCCCTAATCACCAAATTATCAACAGTCCTGATTAAAATGATGGCTATTAAAGAGTCATTAACTGAAATATGATGGCTATTGAATATTTGATTATTTCACTTCAGCGGGCTCTGATTGTGTTTCCAGATCAGTGAAGATGAACAAAAATAAAACTGAAAAACCCTAATTCAGTAGTTATAAAGGAGCATGTGCTAAATGAATCGTTTAAAATAAATGTCAGTAGCAGAATAGGAAGAACATTCCAAAGAAATTTCAATTGGACCTTGGTAGTTTCTTTAAATCTTTTAAAAAGAAACGGAACATAAAAAAATATATTCAGGATCAAAAAAAAAAAAAAAAAAAAAGAACAGACTGAACAAAGCGACAGACTAACATGACTGCTGTCATGATGTGAGAATATATTGGGATCATCATCACTGCAGGGGAAATCTACATCTTATTTCTTTACTAGGGTCGCGGTGGGGTTCCCCATGCCCATCCAGGGGAGAATATATATATATATATAGCGGGCGCTGGGCAGATACACCCAGGACAGAGCACCGATCCATCGCTGGGCACACGCTCACACACACACACATCCACAATTTAGAGCATTGAAATGACCTTTTTGGACTGTGGGAGGAACCTGGAAAACGCAGAGGAAACCCACACGGCACGGGGAGGACATGGAAACTCCAGGGAATCCCCAGCGCTGAAAGGCGAATGTGCTAATCACTAAGCCCCTAACATTTTTTTAATGACCAAGATTTAACCCCATAAATTACTCGAATCATTTTCCCTGAGATGCCAACGAACCGAACGATCATGTTTTCCATGAGAGAGCAAACAATACGATAGCCAGGTCTGTAAATAAAGTTTATGCTATCCAGTATTTTAAAACGGGTAGTTCAGGTGCTTAAATCTGATTGGCTGAGCTGTTTGCCCAACAGTAATGCCCACCTCTGTCGCTTCACAGTCGCATCAATGCGGGTCATACATTATTTTAAAATCATCTGCAATTAATAAAAATCCAGATTAACAAAAAGCCGATATCCTGTTACTCTGTAATGGATGTCCACTTCGAAGCCCAGACTAGATTACGTCACAGAAGGCCGGTTTAATAATAATTTTGTTGTAATAAACACATTTATGAATTACACCTTGTTTTTCATCATGGTGCTTTTATAACCGTTTTAATAAAGCAATAAGGTACTCGAGGGCCTGCATTATTCTAAATGAATCACGGGTAAGAGGTGTAACGGCGCTCTGCAATGCTCTTTACCGTGAATTATTTACAATAACGCATGGCCTCGAGTGCCTCATTAATAACAGCGTTGAACCCACTAATGCACAAACAGCACCATCATCATAGGTACTAAACAATCATTTACAATAACTCCCATGAATTATTCATTTACAAACTCAAACACACAGCATATGATTGGAGTCTTAAGCCACAACGGGACATGTGAGCGTGCGTACATTAAAATGTATATTTAAACCCATATCATCATGCATGCACTAAGAAGCCTGAGTTTGGTCATCATCGTTGATTATAGAAGCATCAGCAGTTAGTCTCCACAGAGGTGATCGTGACTGTGAATCTTCAATCCCACTCGCTTCTCTCTAATCAAATCAGCATCTTCAACCAGATCAATACCTTCAGAGTAAATATAATGAAATCTGCTGAGCAAATTCTCTCTCTGATTACTCACAGCATGCAGCCTTGGCTCTAATAAAGGACTTTTGTGCATGTTGTGTTGGAGGAGACGAACAGACTTAAAGAGAACGCTGACATGCACACCCACTTACAAATGAATATATAAAGTCAGAACTGGACTTGACCTACCGTGGAGCTGATTAGTGATGATTCTGTGGTGTAAAAAGAGTAATGTAATGAAACACAAGCGGCGATTGATAGAATGAAAAATAGTAATATGCACTGTAGTATAGTATGATTGCGTTCTCACGGAGATATTCTATTTAACATAATCAAGGACATCACAAGTTACAAAGCAAGTCAAAAGTGGTCGAGTTCAGTCATTAAGTCTTATAAAGGTTTTATTTGATCCATAGGAGATCAAAACGGACATCACTAAGCAAAAACCGAGAGTTTGAAATGTTAGGACATCATAATAAAGCTTAGAACACTCTGGTGCCACAGATTAGAACATCCATTCATCCATCCATTATCTTCTGCTTATTTCTCTACTAGGGTCACGGTGGGGTTCCCTAAGCACATCCAGGGGAGAACATTTCAGGCGCTGGGCAGATACACCCAGGACAGGGCACCAATCTACCACTGGACACACAGTCACTCACACATCCACACACACCTGGAATCCATGATTTTGGACTGTGGGAGGAAACCGGAGAACCAGAGATCAGGATTCGAACTGGGAATCCTCGCTGAGAGACGAACGTGCTAACCACTAAGCCACCGTGCCGCCCAGATTAGAACAGTATACATTTACATTTACATTTAGTTATTTAGCAGACGCTTTTATCCAAAGCAACTTACAAGTATCCCACCTTGGTTGGGGTCAGAACACAGGGTTGATGCAGGACCCTGGAGCAATGAGGGTTAAAGGTCTTGCTCAAGGACCCACATTGGTAACTTCAGTGAACCTGGGATTTGAACCCAAAACCTTCTAATTGATAGTCCAACACCCTAACCACTGAGCTACCCAAGTATAACTAATAGGAAAGATCCTACGGTGTAATCAGCCCTGAGGAACATTACTAATTCATTGCCACACCTCCAACCAACACAAACAGGAGATCCCAACAATATTTTGGTGCAATGCAGAATATTTCACTTTGAAAAATGTTTCTATCATATAAACCTCCCTCATGCTCATCCCATCCTGTCAGCAGGTCTAGTTGTTTCAGTTTTGAGTCTTTTGCTTTCTCATTATTTCCATCCTCTGGGCTTATGAGGACTGACACACCGAACCCTTTCTGCTCGTAAGCCATTAGAGACTGTGAGCAGCCAGTGTCCAAGGTGACAGAACCTGTCAGCAGAGCCTTCGCTAATCCCTTATGTACGTTCATCTGGACATCCAGCACATCACTTCCTGATTTTTGTGGTACAACCAAATGAAAAAAAAACAACCTAAAAATCCCTTCTTTTATTATAATTTGAGGCCATACTGACATGCAATAGTGTTCTGCTGTTTATTAGGACATGCCATGTATAATCACATGATCAAACATAGGACACGCCTCCTCAGTATTGCATTCAGGTGCATCATTGAGTTTTATTAGCACAAATGAAAATGATCAAGCACTCCTGTACTCTGGACAACTATATGCTTCTAACTGTAGAAAAAGTTTTGGGAAGGCCCTTTTCTATTCCCCAGCGCCATTATTAATACAGCATCATTGATAAACCAACATCATTTGTAAGGTAGCTCAGTGGCTAAGATGTTGGGTGATTAATCTAAAGGTTGTGGGTTCGAATCCCAGGTCTACGGAAGTTACTAATGTGGGTCCTTGAGCAAGACCCTTAACCCTCATTGTTCCAGGGTACTGCATCAACCCTGTTCTCTGACCCCGATCTTCAAGTTGGGATTTTTGTAAGTCGCTTTGGATAAAAGCGTCTGCTAAATGACCGAATGTTATGTAAACCATCCCTCATCATTTGTGTCCATGAAAATCAAACCCTTCCTTCAGCAGGTCAACAACACAGGATCACATTAGCAGCTCAGCCTGCGGTGGATCAGAATGATCCTGAACATGGCTGTTCTCTTGTTTATGCTCTAAAGCCCCAGCAGTCCCTCATTCAGACATCCTCCCTCTCGTTAATGGCTGTGCTGTTTTGGTCAGAAGGCAATGCAACCACATGGTGTTCTGCATTATCAAAGTCATATCAGTTCAAGTTTAACTTATCCCGGCAGTGTTATGAATACTGCGACCGCTTTAGTTAGCTCTCTTTCATTTGGATGAAGGAGATCCTCAGATGATGCTGGAGAGCTCAGCCTCCTCCAGTGCTGCAGATCCAGAGGCACAGTGAGGTTTGGAGAAGGTTGAAAAATCATACGGAGCACAAAAAGCCACACTACATTATTTTGTAAGAGAGGAGTCAGAATTTTCAGTGATGGACTGTAATTGGACAGCGAGACACACTGAAGACTCACACAGACCTGACGCTCAACTGAGCAAAAGAAACCCAATTAAAAATGTTACAGTGGGACATAGACTGTGCTCCTCCAAATTTAGGAAACGATAAGAGAGTAGAAGATGAACTGGACCATAACAAGAATTAAGATAAAATAAATCCAATGACAAAAAGCAAAAGCAGGAAGTTATTTAATGTGTACAATATTTATGGTGTACCACTTTGTGTACATAAAGGACAACCACAGAGCAGGTGTTATTAGGGTGGTGGATGATACACAGTACTGCAGTGACATGGTGGTGGTGGGTTAGTGTGTGTTGTGCTGCTGGAGTTTAAAACCTGTATACACTTAATTACCCACATCCATCTTATTGCCCCACCTCAAACTGCCTGTCCATTTCATACAAACGCTTGGAACTTTACTAGGTCTATATAACCATATGCACTGACTGGTGACATGTGATTGGCTGATTGAATATTAAAATTAACCACACACAAAAAACACACATATATACATACATTACAAAATAAAGGGAACACTAAAATAACATCCTAGATCTCAATAAATAAAATATTTCACTTAAAAATCTTTATTTAGTAGATAGTGGAATGTGTCAAGAACAAAACAACATCAAAAGTATCCCATGGAGGTCTGAATTTGGAATCCTACTTAAAATCAAATGACAGGCTGATCCAACTTCAGAGGAAATTCCTCAAGACAATTTCAAATGAGGCTCAGTAGTGTGTGTGTCCTCCACGTGCCTGTATAATCTCCCTACAA
>JAOUQT010052412.1:0-10767 GCA_025769995.1 Xyliphius kryptos | reverse complement strand
AAATGATAATAGTAATAACAAATAATAATACATTCAAATTCTTAAATGCAAAATCATAACAATACATAAAATGTATTATTTTTTTGGTTGTTATTCACATTTGTAATCCTTACATATGTAATTTATTATATTCATCTCCTGAGACTAAAACTATAAGGAACTTTATGGTATGATAGATTTTATATCTGGTGGTTCTTTTTAAATATATACAGTATTGAATATTCTTTAATATATAAATTCCCTAGATTAAACATATTTCACTGGTCAGTTTGTGTTTTGTTGTCTTTACTTAATAGTGAATTTACTCACAGTAGGCATTAGACTTCAGATAATTTTATTGTACTTTTTGACTCTTATGAAGTAACTGTTCTATTTAAACAGCACTGATCACAGCTGCTACAGTGTGGTAAACATTGTGGGAATAGAACACTGATTCTCTAACTTAATAAAAGGCAAATTATTTAATTGTTGATTTATGTGGAACTTAATGGATTTAACGTAATAAAAAAATATGAGTATCAAAAATAATCAAATTGTTGGTTTAAAGAATCAATATCAAATAGAATTGCAATGAAGGCTCAGATTTTTACATCCCCATGCTCTACCCAATTTATCAAAACTGTTTATTAAGTAGAAAGTCTGTATTTCCTCACATGTCCTGAGGAGGGAGCAATGGTTTGATGTTCTTTGAGATGATGGCACCATTTCATGGCAGTGCTCCAAATGGCTGCAGCTCTGCAGGGAAACAACCTCAGAGCCTTGTTGTGTAGCAGCAGATGGACTAAGCGACACCCAGTTATTCCCTTTAACAAAGTCCCCTGGAGCAACAACGTGTGATTTATCAGCATGCACAAAAACAGACTCTTAAGACAAAACCCTGCGTTTCCTCTCCACCCATCAGCCCCTGCCCCTTTAATTGAGCAGATGGATGGAGCTTGTGCTGATACGGACAAACGCAGTACGCAATGCAGCTTCAGCTCCACTGTTTCACCACAATGCTTTGGCTCGCAGTGAGAAACAGGATCTGAGGCTCAACTGTATTTTTCACTGATATATTTCTCAATATGTGAACTACTTTTATTTGATTAGCCTCCTAACAATTTTGCATGATAAATGCTTGCCATCCTTTGAACATTAATCTCATCATAATATAGACTCCATGTCCACAAAGACAAAGATGCAGCAGTCTAACACCAAGATTCTTCGTGAAACACAGCTAATGCTTTATTTTACTAATTTAATAAATTCATGATCAGAATAGAAAAAGTAAATTATACAACCAAAACAATGTAAACACATCTTCAGGATTCTTCTTCACACACAAATCCCTGACCGTACAAATTACCTACACTTTCTGTCTCACACACAAACCACTTGAGCTTCAATCTATCAGTTAACGCACCAGTTTCAATCAAATCTAATTTATAGCATGTTACCTAACTTGATCCCATGGGTCAACAGATTTATGTTAGAGCAACCTGAAAAAAATCTGATGTAAACGGGTTACAAGCTGGTGTACACAAATTAATAACCTAAATTAAATCCGTTTATAAAGATGTTTAAATTAGGTGTAAACATCATGTTTCTAAGTTATTTAAGTGTACATCTCTACACCCTGAGACCGGACCTCAACAAAAATTCTGAAATTCCACAAAATTCTACTTAATTGAACAAGTCATTGACTGCATGGCCAGGTCAGAACAAAAGGTCCCCTTAACCTCAGACCCATCACCCCATCCAACAGTTTATCTACAATCTGAAAGTTGAATTATCCGGATGTCAGTATGTAGGACATAAATAAAGCCTTAGTTTAAAGACAGAGTTAAAGAGAATAGACCATCCCTGTGAGTTCGTTAAACATTTTTATTAAAACTGTCTTTATAGTTATTGATTCAAATACATTTTTAAATCTGGATTAAATTGCAAATTTTACGTTTATCGTTAATAATTTAATGCATAAGCGCCATCTAGTGTCTAATCCCTGCAGTCTCCGTTTCCTTTGTACATTTTACAGCATTTACGATTTTTCTTATTTGCAATAAGAAATAAAACATTTATTTAACAAATAAGTATTACACAATTTAAAAATATTCATCTATTTAATATCTCAGTCGTGTTAAAAAATATCTAATAAATATTTTAATTTAAAAACATTTAAATCAGAGGTGTCTAAACGTTTTGGGGCCTAATTTTGATAAAGTGAAGAGGCACAGTAGTTCATTCTCACAGTTTTTTTTTAACCACAAAAGTTATATAAAATACACAAATGTTATAAAACAGTTTGTCACAATTACCTTTATTTTTCAATATAACTGAATAAAATCCACTCAGGCATGAACAACTCTATACACACAATTCCTTTATATCTGGAGTCGGATAACATTGAACAAACTGTATAGAATACCTTAAATTGAAGAAATTTAAATGTAAGATTGTGCAGCTTCTCTGTCACATTTATGTTTAAAAAAAAATCAGTAGTTGTGTTAAATACAGAGGTGATATTATGGCAGGCTAATTAATAACAGCCAAAAGCCACTCCTCCCAGTGGAAAGCTCATAGAGACAAAAACGAACTGCAGCTGTAATTGCTGCAAAAAGTGACTCTACAAAGTACTGACAGAAGGGGGAATAGTTATGCACACTAATGTTTTCAGTTATTTTGTCCTATTTAGCAGAACCACATCAGAACCAAAACGTTTTGCTCATTAGTGTGATTCCGTTTTCCTCTTCTTTTGTTTTGTAACTGTTTCTTTCTTCCCCGTAGCACAGGTGCAGCCGTGAACAGCAGCGACAGCCTCCCACCCTCCTCGTCCGTCAACGACATCTCGTCCATGAGCACCGACCAGACCCTGGCCTCTGACACAGACAGCAGCCTGGAGACCTCGACCGGGCCGCTCAGCTGCTGCAGGTGACTAACCGCCTGCCTGCGCAACCCTGCCTTCTTCAGGAGGTGATTGAAAATGATCAAAAATACCACCCGCTACACTGGATAAGAATTCGAATGCGTTTGTTAAAATAAAAAAAATCCTCAGAAGTCTGATTCCATGTCAGTACGAAATTTAATGGGTAAATGATAAAAAGCCTGCATTATATAAAAACGTGTATTAATCCTAGTTGCTTTGCTTTTATGCGATCTTCACATAGCATCTGAGAATTAAAAGAAGAAAAAAAATCATAACAAAGCATCTCTGTAAAATGTTTGATGATCCCCAGCTACTGTACTCTCATATACTCAGATGTGGCAAGGTGGGCTTTTGTTATCCACTGGACACTTTCCCAAACTCCCCGAATATACTGATTATGATTATCTGTAAAACAATGTGGAAGGAGGCTGCGAATGCAACCCTCCATCTTTTGTACATATGTACGTAATTTTGTACAGCTGCAAGGCGTTCCTCAATGGGACTGACGGCCAGTACTGGGAGTGCACAGCTCGCTCACCTTGCCACATCACTGCTTCAACCTTAAGTTACCCTTTGCCTGTAGTCCTGCATGACCAAAACAAAGCGTGAGTACGGTAAATATATTATAACCTCACTTTTTGTGCAAGAAAATCTAGTTTGCTGGACGCTGTAAGGGTCTGTGCTGACGGAACTGTCAAAGACGAGCACCAAAGTTAGTTCAACCCTCGGAAATGCTGGAATATTTCGGCTAGATGTTGTTAGACTGGCAGGAGTCACACGGCGATCCGCTGGGATTCTACATCCATACATTAACTACGTTAAGTCAGTCTACTGACACAGGATCATCTTCATTTTGCCACGCACTCAACACAGGTTTTTCATTCATGTTCAGTTTGAATGGCGATCTCACACAGTCAGAATCGTAATGCAAAGCCAGCGCATCATTTCATTTTGTAGTTCTGCCATCTTTCCTCGTACCATGAACCAAGGGCCTCCATGCTGATTGGTGCTAGGTGTGAATGATGCAGGGTCCAGAGTGTGCTTCTGTTCTCAAACAGATCTAGCAGACGTTCGGTGTCACTAACCGTATGAGCGTTTCCTAAAAACAGGGTCACAGTCTCAATCTTTACCTCATCCAATCAGCTTCACCCGCTTCTCAGTTTGCACACAACCACCTTCTCGAGTTCACACTGAAATCTTTCATCAGACACAAATCCAAATTTACTACCTACTAAAGAAACGAGCAATCGGAAAAAACTTCTGAGTGGATTTTAGCCGAACGTTCAGGTAGTGCCTTCCAAATGAAATGCAGTTTCCTCGTAATAAAGTGTACACAGCTGTATAGCAGTGAGGAAAGTTTACGGTGAGGTTGCACAGACGGCGGCTGGCTCACATTTCCATCTCTTCAGGTTGTAGATCGTCGGTGCTGCCAGGTTTGTCCGGTCTCTTCTATCCCAACCTCTTCATCTTAGTATGTACATAAATCCCGAAAGTCCTCGAACCCCCACCCTTTCCCCTCTTACAACGTTTGAACCCTCACATGTAACTGTTGCATTTCTTAATGATGTAATGTAAATGAAACCTCGAACCTTTAACCATGCACCTGGTGTTTTTTTTAGTTATAGACTAATGATACGCCTTATTCCGTAAATGTTAAGTACAGTAAAAAAATGTAAATTATAATATTTAAGTTGAACAGTTTTGTTCTGTACGTGTACCCGTCTGATTTAATCTGTGTTTTTATTCATTTCAATAAAGGAATAAAATGCACTTTTTTTCTTTATTAATACGTTAACCTACATTTTGTTTTCTGGTAAGTTTACGAGACCATTAAGTCAATTGAATGCATT
Source organism: Xyliphius kryptos (assembly GCA_025769995.1). NCBI lineage: Eukaryota > Metazoa > Chordata > Actinopteri > Siluriformes > Aspredinidae > Xyliphius > Xyliphius kryptos. The sequence continues at coordinate 6,015 of JAOUQT010052412.1, read as the reverse complement.
ATAATCCTATGTAGGTTTAAATAGTACGTAAACAGTGAATATAGTTTCACACAAACTAGCATTATGACCATGAATTGTATTTTCTATTCATCCGAGGCGGGTCCGAAGCTGGACCCCGAGGCATCCTACAGTACTTTATTGGGTTAATTAGCCATTTCATATTAAAAACTTACTCACAAACATGGAGCTTTGCTTTTAGACTCTGTATGTACATTTAGAAACACTTTTAGTATTTATTATATTTTATTCATAGTTAAAAGCTTCAGATTTTCTCTGCAAGTTTGAAATAGATGCATTTTATAAATATGTCCTGCTTCATCACTGAGCTTTTTCATAGTGAGTGGAAAAAAGAATGCTGGGATAGGATGTAAGTGGGAAAGGATCATAGTCAAACATTAAGGTATACTGTATTTATATTTGTGTATTTAGTATATGTACAGTACAACAGAGGAAAAAGTGCACTTTACTGAATACTGGTGGTATGCCTCAAGGTCCAGCATTAGGACTGCCTCTGATACCTGAGGTTTAATTACAGCAAACCTGTATTCGTTTCTTTTCTGTACTAATAATAAAACTAAATATTATTTACAGTCACTATTTTGTTGCTTGAAACATACCAAATAATTTATTTCATTTTTTTGCTGAAATGCTTCGTTTAAAGTTTAAATACTGATGTTAAAAACTATTATATGAATCAAACTACGTGACCATCTTGGCACTGTGAGAGGTTCTGAGAGGTCTCCAGGCTTTTAATCGCTATGATGCTTTTGAAACAGGGTGCAAACAACATCTAATAGTGTTTATAGTTCAACTGTCTGAAGCTGTTTGCTGTTCTGTGGCATTTTAAATTTGACTTTTTAGTGTAGAACTTAAATGATGTGGTGCACTGTTATGTATTTTTTTACAAAGTATTTACCAAAAGATGACCTGCGCATTGTTTAAAGAAACAGGATTTATTTTGGAGCTTCCGTTTATAAACGGTGTTACCACACCATCACACTGTAATGTCATTGGAAACCCGAAGCCACTTCATTTCTCTGTAGCTCCTGCACTGTTCAAATGTTGTTTGTAATTTTCATTTAGAATTTTTTTTTTTTGCTCATCATGGTTTTCAGTGTACTGTGACGATAAAGTGTTTTTCGGGTTTTTAAAATAACGTAAAGACAATTTCAATTCCTATTAATGCTACAAACAAAACGAACAATAAAAGTGAGATACAGACGTTTTAATGACTCCTTAAAAATGACTGCCAGTGTAAATTTTTAGGGAACCTCTGGTGGAGCATTGGATGTTTTGAGTGTGGACATTTGCACCGTGAGGGTTTATTATTAGGTGTGATGTTTGTTGGTGGTGCAGTGCTGAACAGTTTTATAGCATTATTGTGAAGAATCCTTAGATAAATGGGAATTTTTTTTGTTCTAGTCAACTGGGTACCAACCAATTTTTTTGGTTGGTACCCAGGTAAAGGGTTAATTGAAATGATTGTTGCATCATTGGTTGTGTAGAATGAACTATGGCGCCTCAAATCAATTATCATTTTTTTGTCTGGTTTTTCTGACTGATAAACGTCAAAATAGGATATCAAATTTATTTTATTATGATTACGAAAAGGTATTTGTATGAAAGGACACCTTACTGGGTTGACAGGTTTGTAATGACAGACGGGTCGCCTTTCTGTAAAATATACAGCATTACACAGAATTACAGTCGACTGTTGTTTCCAAAAGTTGTATATTATTTGATGCCTATAAGGTCAATAAGTAATTTTATATAGTGCATTTATGTGCTGTCCCTGCCATTATTTGTCCAAAAATAGAAATTAGTAATACTTTAATTGTTTTAAATGAGTGTTTATAAGGTATTATATTACAATTTTAATTAGCATACACTAAACAAGTACAATGACAAAACTGCATCAATAAACACCTTCGGTCGGTGGAAGGGAGGCAAACAGTGTCATTACACACAGACTAATCAAAATCAAGTAACCAGGAATAAAGATTTATTAATCCTGATGATTAATTAGTGAGATTAAATATAAGAGTGAGATCAAACTCTAATTAATCTACATTTGCTTAGAAATATTGATGGCTACATTAAAGCTTATAATAGATTTACAGAAATAATCAGAAAATAAGGGTCTCTGAACTTTCACCGCCACATTCACACACATTAGAACATCCTGGTATTTTTGTTGTTATTTATATTCAGATAACACAGCAATACATATGGTATGAATCAGAGGTGCAGACCTCAGTACTTCTCTTTTAGCCTTCGTTGCAATAACGCAGTAAATCTGTGAGCACAGACTAGATGTGGGGCTGTTGTCAAGTTTTATAAATGTACTTATGTTTAATAATCTGTTTTTGAGTGCAACTAATTCTCCATGTATTTGTGTTTATTCTCACTGTCCTGTCAGTGAGTCTTCTCTTTAAACTGTTATAAACATGTCCTCATTGGGTTCATTCTGCTGAGGTTCATTATGATCTCCTGTTCCATACATACATTTATCTTTACGAGAGGAAACAATGTTGAAAACTATATTCAAAAAGTTAAAGTGATTTAATGAAAGTACAGCTTCATGGAAATGATGTCGGCACTTAACATTTTAAAGGTACTAAATAAGTGTGTAATTAAATGTGTATGTGGCAAAAAAAATAAACACTTCTCTTCAACTTGGAATCAGTCTTTACCTTCTTTCTGACTTGTTAAATAAAAAAGAGAACAAAACTAAAAATTCTGCTTAAACGAGAGCAATTAGAAAAAAAAAAACACAAGTCTGAGGGAAACAGGAACTTTGAAAGTTGTTTGTAAAACAGAACACTGTGACATTATAGATAATGATCTTAATTCTTATTTCTCTGAAGTGTGAAAAATGGGTTTAAAATATTCTTGAAACATAAGAAGCAACTAAATAGTTTAATACTTGCACTGAAGGGTTTATCTTCAAATTTGAACATTAACAAAAGAGGAATTATTTTATTTAGAATAGTGTTTCATTTATACCCACGTACTGTACTACTGAATAAAGTAATGAATAAAAAGCATCAAGCAAGAAGTAAAATGAATAAATAAAACATTTATAAATTAGTTATACTTCTGGAAAGTATGTTCAAAACTTTTTTGTGAATATGTAATAAACCATAAACATCAATCAACTTTTAATCTACTTTCTTCAAAACCTCATGACCGTTAAGTTCCGTTAAAATTAAGACATAAAATGTAAACATCTTTCTAAAACTTTTAATATTTAGTGTATCATTATTCGTGGTTGCCATGTTTAACAAAAATCCTAATGTTTATTTACCTGGCAGTAAAAAGTTTGGGGAATAAAGTGAAGCATATTTATTTAGGTTTTGTTATTTTAGTTGATCGAAAATACATTTAATAATATTTTCAAACTGAAGTAAATAGCTTAGCTAGACATGAACGACTTACCAAACAAACTTTGCACTCCAAACGGCGAAACGCCACCTGTGGGACAATTTCAAAAGTCATTTATACAAGTGTTAACATTAAGACTATATCAATGTAATATTAAATTAAATTTGAAGTGTTTATACCAATAAAAGAGTTTAAACGCACGACTGCAAATTGTTTTCTTGAGTACATTAGGTGGATGTTGCAATATCACATCCTTCCGCCCTGCACTCTTACATCAAAAGTAGTTCCGACCACGCAGTCTGAGTAGTCATTTAACAAACTGTATCCTTCCGCCTGCAAACATTTGATACTCGTTAATAAACCTTGAGATTTCATATTTATGAGATTTTATCTGCATTTGCATATATTTACTTAACCATATTTTTTTTTACCACCGAAGAGTCACGCAACACACAAATAAATAAAGCAGTAGTGTACACAAGAAACATGTCTCCCCCTGGTGCAGAATCCAGGTACTACGGTTTGGGTGGCTTTATTAAGAAAATGTAATTAACAATTTATTTTATTCAAAAAAACTTATCGTATCCTTAACATGAATATTTTTCAGTTCTGTGCATAATTCAATAAAAGTAAAAAAAAAAAACATGAAAAGACGAGTCGTAAAAACAGGAATGAATCTTATGTTGAAGTTTTTACTGTACAATGTGAACAAACACATACTGTATCTCCTTCATTCTTTTATCACACATCATTTGCTGTGATAATGAAATAATGTGTTGGTTATACATTATTATACAGATGTGTAACGTTTAATAAAGAGGTTTGAATTACAGCATTCAGGTTCCAGGTCGTTCTTCTTCATTACAGCTTTAGATTTGAATTAGAATTGCAGAATGGTTGCAGACTTTCCCAAAGTGAATCTTAAATCACAAATGAATATTAAATAAAATATAAATTGCTTTAAGTTTGCCTTTTCTATTTATCTGATGCTTTTAATTTAACATTTTTTTTTCCAGTTTAGTCCAATTTCATAAAACAAAGGTTACCCTTCACAGGATATAAAAATGGGTTCAAAACGTCACTGATTTAAAAATTTCATATAACCCTGTTCATATAACTATTCATTTTGATCAACAGTTCCACATAATCAACTCAGTGCAGTGTGTTTACTAAATTGTGTGTACTGTGTGTAAAGGCGCGTGATGCCATGAAAGTAATTTAGTACCTGGCATTAAAAGTGCAGCAGAGGACGAAGCCGGAGAGGAAAAGGTGAATAATTCATTTTAAATATTGGACATACAATAAAATCTTTCTGTTCAGTTTTATACATTATAAAGTCTTTTATCTTAAACTTTATATACAAAGAATTCACAAAGACAATATAGATATTAAAATTGTTTGGCTCTTCAGATACATGCTTGGTTCTTCTTTTACATGAGACTGATAAGTCTGTACAGTCAGAGGAATTATTACCCATAATGCACCAGTTCCTCTGTATTTCATCCATCAGTAGGGTTCTTATTGGTTTTTTTACGTCTCTTTCTGTTGCACTTTATTTAACTCTGATGTCCCAGTCACACCCTGCTGGTAGAATACCACATTTCAACTGGTCCATTTTGTACATAAAGCTGCTGTAAAAGCTGCTCCATCTGATGCAAATCTCCAGGTTCTCCTCAGTTCACCCCTGAGACTCACTGGATCCAGACAGAGGTGGTCCTATCTGACCGAGGAGGGTCAGCAGTCAGTTCCCCAAATGTGGAGAAGAACTGCTCCATCTCCTTCTGCAGCATCTCGTTTCGTTTCTCTGCGTCGTCTTTGGCCCGCTCTGCGTTTCGCAGCTTGATCTCCACCATGGTAAACTTTTTGCGCTCCTGCTCCAGTTCTTCGTGCAGGGTCACCATCTCAGCCTCCAAATCCATGTTCCGCTGCTCCAGACTGGAACGAAAAATCAGTAATGTACCAACATCAGGAACCGTTGCTTTAACAAATTTTAACTCTAACTACTTTAAAACCATAAAAATATGAATGGGTTTTGTTTTTACCTCTTCACTCTGGCGTCATATTCACTCTTCTGCTTCAGCATCTCCTGCTTCAGACTGCCTACTAAACTGTGCAGCGCGCTGTGGCCGCTTATGGGAAATGCCACCTCGCTGTTCTCACTGCTGCTGGTCCTCCTGCTGCCTTCACTCACCCCGTTCAAATTAACATTAGGGTTAGCATTACGCCGTTCTCCCTCCCCCACTGACGGATCCTCAAATGCAAAGTCCTGCTCCGGACAGGTTGTAGTGGACGACCGACACGATGCAGAGACATCTGGTAAAGAGATCTCACATGACGATGTGGACCAGGTGGCGCTGTCCACACTCTGCTTGTCCTCACAGCCGTTGCTGGGACACTGTGGGCATGGCAGGCACGTCGTCTGCTGCACGTGTACATTGTCGTATGTCGACAAACGGTTCTGCTGGTCACACTCACGTCCTTTGGTCTCCCGTAATGTCACGCCATGTGGAGGCGACCAAAGCCCATTACGCCCATTTAAGGTCCCGTTAACGATGTCCGTGCTGCACACACCCATCCGCACACTGTTCTGCAAACCCATCTTTGTTCCTGATGTTTTCAGAGCACCGGCAC
>JAOUQT010052402.1:0-10767 GCA_025769995.1 Xyliphius kryptos | reverse complement strand
AGCCTCATTTGAATGTGTCTTGAGAAATTTCCACTGAAGTTGGATCAGTCTGTCATTTGATTTTCCACTTTAATTTTGAGTAGGATTCCAAATCCAGACCTCCATGGGATAATCATTTTGATTTCTATTTTTATCATTTTTATGTTATTTTATTCTCAACGCAATTCACTATCTACTAAAGAAAGATTTTTAACTGAAATATTTCATTCATTGACACCTAGGAGGTATTATTTTAGTGTTCCCTTAATTTTTTTAAACAGTGTATATGACAATAATACCTTTAAATAATAATGTGCTCCTAAAACTTAGTGTAAATACTACATACACAGAAAGTCATTTTCACTGTAGGTTTTGTCTGTGTAAAAAAAATATTTGTTTGGACTTCTTTTTGGAGGTTTTTAGCATTTTGATCCACTTTTTCAGACACAATCCTGTAAGATGAACATGTAGCAAATGTGCTCACCTTTCACTGTCAATTTTCTTCAGGATCTCACGAGCCATTTTCCTTCTACCTCGAACACCAGAATCAGGTCCAGGAGGTGATGCGTCCAGGACATGAGTACTTAAAGATCGTTGATTTATCAAAGGGACAGTGTTAGTATTCTGCTGTCTGTTATGAGGTCTCCACCACTGATCCTGTACAACTCGTACCTGAAAAACCAATGAACAAATCCTAACCGGGCCTGATGAAAATGTAAATTACTAACAGCTACCTTTTTAGTGAGCTGTTCAGTTAGTAACACCAATGATATTTTTAATATTCAATTTTTTTTTATATACTATACCAATCAAGTTCAATTGTATCCGTATGATATAAAAAAATACTTTTAATCATCCGATGTTTTATAGTTTAATTTTACATAAATGGTAAAATGCTAATCATAATATCTGGATGGTTAAAATCAATACGAAAAAGAGTTCAGACAGAGTAAGTGTAACTGTAAGTGTAAGTGTTACTTAAAAAGACTTTATTTGTCACATGACGTGGTCATTTTGCAGATGATTTTATCAAAAAGTATCCCGATTTGATGGCTAGAGTTAAACCTAGGGTGTGTTTGTGAGCTCTAACACTGATATGAAGTGCTTCAGGTGTGGACAGGTCAGACATCTCATTTGAGATTGTTACTGATACTGAGAACCGACCTAGACAACACAGAACAGGCGATACAGAGATCTGACACCGCTAGGGCCGCTGTAGCCGTTCCACCGGCGGCTGGTGCCTGTTCAGTGGTGGAAGAAATGGCTTCTGTCCTAGAGTCTGAGGAGGACAAGGCAGGCATGTCCTCTACAGGTGTCAATATAGAGACTGAACCGGTTCCAGAAGTGACTTCTGCACCAATAATCGAGGAGCCATATGTGAAACCAGGTGTGGTTGCGGGGAACAAGGTGTAGGTACCGTAGGAAACTGAAGAAACGAGTGTAAACTGTGTTGCGCCCAAGTTTACAGACAACAATGATATTTAAATGGTTTAGGAACTCGTTTTTTAAAGTCCCCAGTAAGAGAAAAAAGCGAGGGCGTGGAAATGAAACCAAACAGGCCAAAAGAGAAAATAAATTAAATTAAAGGGTTCCTGAAGGTTACTAAAGGTCAAAAAGGTGTACAGATTGAAAAGTCTTGTAAAAATACACAGCAGTTTGTACATAATGTTAAGTACCTTAGAAGGCAGGGGGCTTTTTGCGTTACAGGGAGTTCTAAGACTAAAGAAAATTCTGACCAAACTGCATAAGGTGCACACTGATGACTCGGGTTAAACTGTTTTTTACAGTCTTTGTTTTCTATCTTTTTTAAAACCTGAGTCTAAAAGCAAGAAGCATAAAAATAGTTCAAAACAGAAACGTGCAGATGTGTTTTTTTGTTCAAGAAACACAATGATCTTAATAATGCTGTTGATTGGGCGGAGGAGTGGAACGGAAGTACAGTCTTATGTCGCCTCACTAACACAAGTGGCGGAGTGGGTGTTCTTTTTACCAATAATTTTATCCCCCACTCTTACACGGTGAAGGAGGTTTTACCTGGAGGGCTCTGAAGGTCAAAGCCTGTTATGAAGACAATACATTTGTTTTTATCTGTGTTTATGCCTCAACTGCAGCAGCAGAGAGGATGATGATTTTTTTTGAACGCTCTTAACACTTCGATTTCTAACTGTGATTTTGATGATATTTTAATGCTGAGTGGTGATTTTAATTGCACTGATGATGATCTGGACAAAAAAACACATGGAGCCACACACCGCATCCCGCAGGCAGCTGTGTGAGTTTATTGAGACACATGATCTGTGTGACATATGGAGAAAATTTACACAGTAAACAGAGACTGAATACATGGGCTCACTCTATATTTTCTATATATATATAGGGTCATTTATCCACTTTTATACACTGTTTTATGTATCCTGTTGGTTTCGCTGATCATTGTATGGTTCAGTACATGCTTCTGAAAAGCTCAGATAAAGCCCCAGAGGGCATACTGGCATTTTAATACAGCGCGTTTAAATGATGTTCATTTTAAAGAGTGTTTTATTTATTTTTTAAGACTCAAATAACATCTTTTAAATTATTAGGGCAGTGGTGAGACAGCTAAAATACAGATTAAAATTCTGCCAACAGTACATCTGAAATGTCACTAGAGAAATAACCAGGTCTCTGAAAGAGCAAGAGATGGTGATCACTAACTCCAGACTCTACCAGAGACAACAGGAGATCTAGAGAATGTAAACGCTCTACTTTGATGACCTGCTGGGTGTCACGGCACAGAGGGCGCTTGGTCGGCTCATGATTGCAGAATGTGACTGAAATGGACGCTCCTTCTAAGTTCTTCTTTGGTCTTGAGTGTAAAAATGGACAGAAAATGTTTATGCATGCTGAGCAAACAGAATCGGGGGATCTTGTCTCTGAACCTTCTGAAATACGCTGGCAGACAACCAGCTGTATGAGAGTGAGCGGGTCAAGGCACAGAATGTGGAGAGGGGCTTTCTGCAGATGCAGGCCAGGATCAACGAGTAGTCTGCCACAGCACTTGATGCTAAACTGTCCATGGAAGAGGTGCAGGAAGCTCTCCAGGGAATGGACAATGGCAGAGCTCCTGGCATCAACAGGCTCCCTGTTGAGTTCTACAAGGTGTTCTGATCAGTGTTTGGGGAGGACGTGCTAAACGTTCTAAAGGAGAGCATAAAGCAAGGGCAGCTCCCTTTGAGCTGTCAGAGAGCCGTCCTTACACTGCTACCAAAGAAGGGAGACCTGACTGAGCTGAAAAATTGGTACCCTGTAGCATTGCTCTCAAAAGCCTTTAGACTGGGGAAGGTAATGGAGCAGATCGTTCATGAACTGAGTGCCAGGTAGGTCCATTTTTGATTATGTCATTTTAATCCAGGATGTTTTAGAGATCTCCAGAATGCTGTGCTTGAAAACTGGTCTTCTGTTCTTAGACCAGGAAAAGGCCTTTGATCGTGTGGAACATGAGTACATGTGGAAGGTTCTGGAGGTCTTTGGTTTTAACCCCGATTTTCTAAACATGGTGCTGTACAGTATAGGTTGTGCGCTGTCCGCAATGTTATACTCTCTGTCTATAGAACCTCTGCTCTGCATTTTAAGAAAGAGAATCTCTGGTCTTAATATACCACAAACCAACGCAACGGTGTGTGTCAGCAAATGCAGATGATCTCGTGGTATTTCTGAGCTCACAGAAGGATGTTAACATTTTAACTGATGTTTTAAATGTTTTTAGTGTTTTATTATCTGCAAAAGTGAACTGGGCCAAAAGCGAGGCAGTTTTAATTGGGGACTGGAATGGTGGGGGACCTGCACTTCCTGATTGACTGTCATGGAGAAAAGGAGGGTTCAAGTATCTTGGGATGTACTTTGGAGGTAGCGAGTATGAAAAAAAGACCTGGGAGAGTATCAGTAAAAAAGTAAAATGATGTCTTGATAGATGGACATAGCTGGACACATCTGCCATAAGAGGAAGGAGAACAAGGACTAGTTTACCTGGCCAGCAGGACGGCCGCCTTCAGACTACAGTATCTCCACAGACTCCTCTTTGGCCTTAAAGATTTAGTATGGAGTGCAGTGGCATACAGGATCTTATGAACAACCAGCTTGCCTAATTTTTTATCATGAACTTTTTAAGATTTAAAGTTTTTATAATGTGACTATAAAAGGTGATCGGCCTTTGCACTGGCTCTTGACGGAACCCCTTGTCTTTGGATCCTGACTAGACCTCATAACCTCCCCTTCGTTGCACAGCACGCTGACCTCCTCAAAAGTCTACACACTGAATGCTGAATTCTGCTGAACCTGAACTGGATCGTGCGGAGGACCTGGCTGTACAGATTGGGGTCTGGTCTACATTTGTTGTCTCTTGGAGGTCAGCACTTACCTCGAGAGGAAGTATGCTACTTAAGGATTGTGCAACAGGGGAGAACAGTCCAGTAGAGGGGTATCAGTTCTCTAACACCACCAACACCCCTAAACTGGAGGACTTCCAGGGGCCCTTACTGGACTACAGAAAGGAACCAGGCATAGACCTGAGTTCAACCACAGGGAAACTCCTTTATAGAGCTATTGTATGCGTTTTCAACAACAAAAAAGCTTGAGAACTGAACAGACACACCTTGGGAAGAGGTATTAGGCCTTGTTGGTATTAGGTTGTGAGGTAAGACCAGAGTGGAGAGCACTTTACAAACCACCTTTAACTAAGCGGGTGGGGGACAGCCAGTGGAGGATCCTCCACTGTATTGTTGCGGTAAATGCTCTTATTTCTGTTTTAAATCCAGCTGTTAATGACCAGTGTCCTTTTTGTCACTAGAGAGAAACTATTTCACACTTTTTTACACAGTTTAAGACTATGTCTGTAATTTATCGTTTTAGGTGCTGTTTTAAAAGCTCTTGATGTGACTTTTACACCACAGGCTTTTATCTTAAATGAAGTGTTGTTAAAGGTAAAAGAAAAAAACAAGTCTCTCTCAAAATCTGCTTTGCACCACATTTTCCTTAAAAATGTGTAGCTAAAGACAGCTGCTGACACAATCTAATCAGCTAATTAACTCAAAACACCTGCAAAGGCCTTTAAATAGTCTCTCAGGCCAGTGCTGTAGGCTGCACAACCACGGGGAAGACTTTTGACTTGACAATTGTCCAAAAGACAACCACTAACACCTTGCACAAGGAGGCTGATGAAATTAATTTTTAAGATGATAATGCATCTTGCCATTGTGAAAACATTCCTTGAAGAAAGACACATACAGTCAATGTCATGGCCTGCAAACAGTCGGGATCTCAATCTAATTGAAAATCTGTGGTGAAAGTTAAAGAAAATGGTCCATGACGAGGCTCCAACCTGCTTAGCTGATATGGCAACAGCAATCAGAGAAAGCTGGAGCCAGATTGATAAAGAGTACTGTTTGTCACTCATTAAGTAACCGTAAGCAGTTCTAAAAGCCAGAGGTGATGCAACAAAGTACTGGTGATGTGTTGTTGTGTTATTTTGTTTCTTTGTTTTTCTTGATTCCATATTTTTTTGCCCCTCAGAATTAAGTGATTCCATAATTTATTTCCTGTACTTGTTCTAAAAATCTAAGTGTTGCTGGTTACCACAATTATTTTTCTTGATTTCTTAAAGTGTTTGTTAAAGCCTGGAAGTTGCCGTTTGAAATACCAATATTTTTGTCGTGTCTGTGATCTACTTTTTTCTAAAGGAACATCCCCAGAACCTGCCGATTTAAAAGTTATAGTCAGTGGTTGTAATCATCGGAGTAAAAAAAAAATAAAAAATATGAAATAGATCAGTCTGTGTGTAATAAATGAAAATAATATACAAGTTTCACTTTTTGAATGGAATTACTATACTTTTAACAACGCTTTATTTTACCCAAGACTAAATTACAATGGGAAGCAAAAGAAACCTATTAACAAAAATAAAGAATTAAATAATCCACACAGATTTAAGTAAATTGTGGTGCGAAGCAGAGCTCGTCATCCACGATTAAGCAGTTGTAGTCTTGTAGTCAAATACACACACTTCACCAGTGTGTGTATTTGTGTGTTTCACTGCACGGATGGGTTAAATGTGGAGGACAAAATGAATCACTTTATCACTTTATCACTGCTTCCACACAGCAACACACTGATTTAAACATGTCAAAGTCTTTTATACATTTGTAAAAAATTTAAATCTACTAAAATTCTTGATTTGACTAGTCAGCTAAAAATCCTAAGTACATCAATTGTCACTTTGTTCTTTCTGCCAATGTACACAGCCATTTTGCTCTGTCTAAGAATACAATTCACTAGTTAACACTTCAACTTCTGTTTTTTTTGACATATGTAAAACCAAGGATAAAAATCTGTGGTGTAAAATCACATTAAGAGCATTTAAAACAGCACTTAAAATGATAAATAACGAACATGGACATAGTCTAAAACATTAAAAAGGTGTGAAACACCAGACTTTTTTATTTTGACTTTTTAAAGAGAGAGATAGAGGTAGAGAGAAAAAGTCTACCCCAACTAGTGGGGGAACACAAGGCAGTATACTGGCAGCACTGTAGGTATTTTGCATATAAATTAACTTTTATTATTACTGGCTGACAGTTTTACTATCATAATGTGGCGGTTGCGTCTACGCTGATGGACTCCTGAGATTAAAACACACACACGCTATATATATATATATATATATATATATATATACTGTATATATATATTATCACGCTCATCATGTGTAATTATTATTGTCTGTTTTTTGTTTTTTTTACCCTAGCTTTGGACAATACAAATATAACTTTTCTCATGTCAAATAAGATTACAGAAAAATTACAGGTCCCTTTGTGACAGTGGTAATTGGGCAAGGCCCTGATGCAGCCATGAATGTACTTGATTGATGTAAAGACTACAGTTGGCTCAGAACATCATCACATTTCAACTTTATAGAAAATGATTGCCAACCATGTTTAAGTGACACAATTCAGTGTGGGTGACTTTACATCTGATCTGACTGGTTATAGTACCACACTTTAGTCTTATGACTTGACTGTAATTTGTAGGGAACATGAGGTGAAGGCAAGTCCACCTTAAGTATAAGAATCTGTCTGTTATTTGTTGCCTGTTTGAAACTACAGTAACACAAAGGTAACCAATAGTGACGTCATAAGAGCTCTCCTTACATTACTGTTGAAGTAAACCTGGCGGTTCCTGGTCACTCGAGCTTTGTTGCTGGTTCTCATCACATACAGCAGTCTGCAAAACTGAGGATCTTTTCTTTGACCCCTAATCAAAAAGTTGACAGCCTTTAATTTTAGAGCTCAATTTGTAATAACATTTAAATTTAGGTATAAACAGGGTGTTCCTCACCTTTCTTTGAACTCGTCATTGTAAATTCGGTGCAGCTCGTCTCTTTGAGTGATATTGAATTTATTTGACTCGCGAAGAAACTCAATAAAGTCGAAGCCGACTCTTCGAATATCGGCTATTGATAAATCATTTCTCCTGTTTCTTCTGGCCATGGTTTAGTGCGCTTTAGCGCAACAGAGGTGAGCTTTTACAAACACGACAACGAAACCGATATGAGAAACCAGCCCCGGTTGACATCAGTTTCCGAATTTCCGCATAAGCTCGTCCATTACGGAGAAACGAAACCTAAACGCCAGACTGCTCCCGGTGAGTCACACAACCACTGAACAGGATAAAAATACTGTTAAGGATGATACCACACAGGTTAGCTTTCAAATTCAGTTCCCACGTTTAAAGTTTTATTATTTTTTGGCTTTAATATACATCTAATAAAGCGATTTGGCTTTCGATACATCTAATAAAGCGATTTGGCGCCCTCTACTGGTTACTGTTTCTGTTCAATGTAAAGCGAAAGTGTGGCTTCTGCATTTTAATCTGATCATTGTTACATTTACCAAAACTAAATACATGTATCACTTATTCAATCACTTTTAAGCATTTAAAGTATCATATCAGAACTCAATTCATTATACACCAAGTAAATAAAAAATTATACTGAACTGTTTACAGTCCATGTAAAAATACACCTTTAAATGGATTTAACAAAGCTGAGAATTATTTGGTCATAATGTATTAAACTGCAATAAAAGCCTTATTGAAATAAATATAAATACAAATACCATTTATAATTGCAGAGTTAGAATAAATAATAAAGGTTGAAAGACGAAAGAAGAGAGTTGCTGAAGTTGTGTGTGTGTGCGTGTGTGCGTGTGTATATATACATATATATATCAAAAATAAGAGTAAAGTGGAAACTATAGCAGAACAAAATGCATCATTAGAGTTAAGAATAAAAGTGAAGTGCACACTTTTTGTAGCTGTACATACTACATAACAATTACCAGCTTGTTTATTTTTAAGTCAGTCCTTTTGGATGATTCACTTCCAGTTATACTGTAATTTGATACCGTAATACTGTTAGGGCGTTCAACCACGAGGTGCTTAAAACCTATTGTTTTTGCTTAGGTTTTTTATTATTTATTATTATTTATTTATTATGTATTATTATTTAATTTTTTTTTTATCTGGTTTGGCAGCCAAGACCATAAGTCCTACTGGCACCAAACTTGAAGGGTAGGTGCAGCTGGTGTGCATCTTCTCAGATAACAAAATTCACAACGATTGGCCTATAATTGGCTGTATACTGTGACAAAACATGTTTAGGCATTTAAATTTTACCCCAAAAATTTCACAGACTAAGAAACCTTACTTCACACTCACAGACTTGAAACAACTTTTCAATTTGGACCCATAAGCACTCCAATTTTTGATAATTTACTTAAAAATTATACATTCCCCGTAATTCTTAGGGGTTATATAACGGCTTTGTCTAATTGGACTTTTTCAGGCTGCTCTATACAAATTAGTCCATAATTCTAATTAATTCATAGTCCTCATGGAAATGAGTTCGCTAATTTAAACATTTGGAAACATCCGAAAATTCTATTTCACAGCAGACAGCAAAACACACAACACACTGAAAAACTTGACTTTACATTGAGTCAGTCTGCTATATTCAGGGGCTTATCATAACTACAAATGACCTATTTTTACCTATTTACTAGGTTTTATACATTCTCTACTTTCTATAGTTATTAGAACGTTCCCAACAACTTTGTGACCTTTAGAGTGGTGGTTGTCATAGCGATAAAATTAAAGGAAGGTCATTTAAAATGTCTTATTAGTTGTGTTTAAACGCGGCTCAGGTTTACCAAGAAGAATGTTGATTTTAAATCGAGTTGCGGGTCTGTCCTTAAATCCCGGTATCACCGCTTACGCTTATTTTGTCTATAATATGTTCAAACTAGCAAACAAAATATATTTTTGCCCTTGCCTACAATAATTTATATTTATTATATTTTATTTTATTATTTTTTTTAAATCTTTTTATTTGTTTGTATTGCATTTTAGTGTGGGAGGTTTCATGGCTAAATTGTTGCAGCCTGGTGGCCATTTTTTATTAAATGCACATTGCACCATTAAGAGCAGAGTGTGAATTAGCAGAGTAAGAGCACAGTTTTGCCCAAAATATTGCAATGCACACATTATGGGTGACATGCCAGAGCTCAAAAAAGGACAAATTGTTGATGCACGTCTTGCTCGCGCATCTGTCACCAGGACAGCAAGCCTGCACAGTCACTAGATCTAAATGTTAATGAGTCACTTTGGGGTGTTTTGGAGGAGCGAGTCAAGAAATGTTTTCCTCCACCAGCATAACAAAAAGATTCATTGTCTAACCCCTGTGTAATATATATGTTTTCATATATAATGTGGTCACATAGAAACTAAGCAAATCAACAAAAACTTGTCACATAAGTAATTTAAGCAAGAGGTCTATTTTTTATTTACTTGTTGTTATTATAATTATTGTTGTTATTTTGTGGAATTTTATTTAATAAATTATTTTATTTATTACATCCCATGGTAAAAATAAATATTTAAGTTTGAAATAAATGTGTCTTAATACATTTGCTTCTAGCTACTGAAAAGAACATGCGGTGGAAAATATAAATAAAACATAAAATCCAATCTATTTAAATATAATATAACATTATTTTTTAAAAAGAATGTACAGTTTACCAGTCAGTTTCTTTTAGTCCATGGATTACATTTGAAAATTGTCTTTAACAATAACCAAGTTTAACCACCAGGTGACGTGCTAAACCCTTTTATTAAAATGAGGAACGAATATCGACCGAGATGATAGTAATGCATTTTATTAATTGTCTTTATAGGTTGTTTTCCTACACAACACTTATCGATTTGACATCAATGATTGTTGTGCAACTTGTATATGTACAGTAATAATTAAAAGTTTGGACACGTCCTGGGTGCTCTATTGCCTATTTCCTCCACTTACCATATAGATTGACGTTGTAGTTTTACAATTGCAGACTGTAGTATTGTAACTAAAGTAATGAAAGCCTTTAGATACAGACAGAGTGTATGTTTTCTTGTTTTTGTTAGTTCCGTCTTGTTTTGGTCACAGAACAGGTATAAGAGCTTTTTTTGTGTGACTATTGAACAAGAAATGACACAGGAAGTAAAGATCACAGTGTGTTAGATCAAATCCTCCTTATAACGATATCAAGCACTGGATTTTTAATGCATATACTGTGGGCCTTTTTTTTTTAATCTAAGTACCTTTTGCATTATTACATTACATTAAGGTGGACGACACAGTGGCTTACATTTACATTTAGTTATTTAGCAGACGCTTTTATCCAAAGCGACTTACAGGTATCCCAACTTGGTTGGGGT
>JAOUQT010052392.1:0-10767 GCA_025769995.1 Xyliphius kryptos | reverse complement strand
TTCCTGTGCCATTCCACATAATTACACATCATTTAATTTCTGGACATTTATGGTTTGATTTCTTTGTATGTATGGATGACTTGGGTTGTTACCGACATCTGGTGAAAATCTCATGTCAATAGCAGCTCTAGAAATATATTTACTGAGAAAAATGGTGACGTGTTCAATACTTATTTCACTCGCTGTATGTGCCTAGTAAAAAATACAGTGACAAGGAAAAGCTGTACAAGAACAAAAATAGCTTGATGGCTAAAATAAAGAAGGTGAATGCAGTTGATGGGTAAGTACTGACTAGGCGGCTTGAAGACGTGTTTAATACTCAGCACAGGCTGTAGGCATAAACAAGCAAACTGAAGCAACATAAGAGTTACATATAATAAGGAAAGAACAAGTTATAGAAATGCTCTAATTTTTATAGTATGACTTTTTAAAACATATCGCACCAAAAACAAAGAAAAGGCAGAATAGTTTCTACTGAGTTCAGAAACATTTTATCCTAATATGCTGTTGGAAAATCCATCACTGCTGACTTTACAGAGCAAAGAAGTAGAGGAATTTGATTGATCAGTAAGTACAGGGCTTGCTGTGAACATATATGGTGCTGATGTCAATGCAAGACGGACCACACATGATGTCGTATAAACACTGACCCTCACAGGAGTCTCTCCTGGACTAGAATCTCTCCGATCTCCAGCTCAATGGCTTATTTTCCTCACCGCGCTCTTAACATTCCTCTCCTTCCCTCTGCTTATTGCAGGATGCATTAATGTGACTGAAGTTCAGCTTTGATAGTGCGAACATTACCTCATTACATATACAGCATTTATGTTTAAATGAATTTAATTTCATACAAATAAACAGTCGCTATATGGTGATTTTTCAGCAAAAGCTGTGCTATATGTCATGTTACTGATAGAAGTGGATAATATAGTAAAATATAATACTAATTAGGGTGGTATGGTAAATTAGTGGTTAGCACATTCACCTCTCAGAGCTGGGGATTTCTGGTTCGAATCCCAATCTTGGTGAAGTTTCCATATACTCTGGGTTTTCTCTGGTGGGTTTCCTCTGGGTTCTCTGGTTTTCTCGCACAGTCTAAAAACATGGATTCAAGGTAAATTAGCTGCTTGCTAAATTGCCCTAAATTGCAAACTTGAGGGTTGGGGTCAAAACACAGGGTTGATACAGGACCCTGGAGCAATGAGGGTTAAGGATCTTGCTCAAGGACCCACATTGGTAACTTCAGCCCTACACCCTAACCACTGAGCTACCACTCCCTTCACTGAGCTACCACTCAGATGCACTTTACAATCACAGACTCTGGTCCATCTGTCCACAGTCTATACCTGTTTTGTGATGATCCTAAATAGCAGAGAACAGAGAAACAACAAAAACAAAACAGATGTACTACAGTCTGTAATTGTGAAACTACAAAGTCCATCTATACAATAAGTGAAAAAATAAACAATAAAGCAATAAGGGGTCATGTTTGAATATTTGATTCTTGGGGATATTGTTGTTGTTGCCTTAGTGTTACATAAAGTAGCAACAGTAGGAATAAACATGCTCATACCAAAAAATTCAATTAATCACAAAAGAAGTTAATAGGGCCCCTGTCTGCTGGCCCTCATTTACTTAAAAACATTCCTCTCATTCTGTTTGTACTGTTTGTTTTCTAGTTTCCCAGCCTGTCCTCTAATCACTGGGCTACATTTAGTTGGGATTAGTAATGCAGTTCTGATTAGCAGTTATCTATCTGGATAGCTTTCCAAATGTGGAAATAGTAGTATTTGTAGCTATATATGGTGCAGTTGTATTAAATAGCAATAAATGGAAGATTTGATGGTTTAAATAATGTTATGCAGCATGGCTTTCTGGTAAAATGCCACATATGACAAATTATTGTAAAGGTTTATGTCAGTACATGAAATAAATATAATTAAAGCAATAATGATTATCTTTAATTATCATACCTCAGATGCTCATGAATTCTACAAACAGAAACATACGTCATGTAACTACTGATTTGTTCTCTTATTTGTAAGTCACTTTGGGTAAAAGTGTTTGCTAAATGACTAAATGTGAATGTGAATGTGGTGTTGCTCATACTACTGTGCAACCTCAGCATGCACCCCTACAGAAAATAAATTAAGAAACAAAACACAAAAATAATACATGTTCTGAATACCGTTTGTTACGTATGCTTATACACTGTTTAAAAAATAAAGGTAACACTTAAACAACACAATGAAACTCCAAGTCAACTACACTTCTGTGAAATCAATCTGTCCACTTAGGAATTTACTGATTGTGAATTTTACTTGCTGTTGTGCAAATGGAACAGACAACAGGTAGAAATGAGATTCACTTAGCAAGACAACCCCTATAAAAAACATCCGCCGCCTCATCAGGAGCATGCCCAGGCATTGTAGGGAGGTCGTACAGACACGTGGAGGCCACACACAAAACTGACCCTCACTTTAATTTGTCTTGAGGAATTTCCATTAAAGTTGGATCAGCTGATCATTTGATTTTCCAACTTGATTTTGAGTATGATTCCAAATCCAGAGATTATTATCCATGAGATAATAATTTGTATTTACATTTTGATCATTTTTATGTTATTTTGTTCTAAAAGCAGTCCTACTAAATTAAGATTTTCTACTAAAATATTTTCTTCATTGAGATCTAGGATGAGTTATTTTAGTGTTGCCTTTTATTTTTGAGCAGTGTGTGTTGTGTAAACAGTTAATAAAAGTCATATTTTTTGCAGAACCAAACTTAAGAAGACTCAATCCATAACGTTCACTTTCACAGGAGGCAACTTTGAAAATTCAGTTCTTAATGTACTCCATTTCACCGTTTTGTGTCAGTGTTCAGTGCTGCAGTGAACTGGAATGATCCCTTTCATATTATACAAGAATAAATCAAAAAAAGATGTGTGTTGTATATTTGGAAGTCAAACATTTTTAAATTTATTGTGGATTGTTTTTATATTGTTTTGTATTTAAATTAATTTGGTAATCTGCAAGTCAGCAGCACAGTGTAGTGGTATTACGTCTACCTCCAGCACTGCGGAGCCAGGTTTGAATCCCAATGTGAGTGGAGTAGTTTCCATTCTCCCTGTGTCTGTGTGGGTTTTCTCTGGTTTTCTTCCCCAGCCCAAAAACAAGGAATCAAGGTTAACTGGCTGCTTTAATTTGCCCCTATGTACATTGCCCCTTCACAGTGTGTCTGTGTGAGTGTGTGCCCTGTGATAGATTGGCTCCTGCGTATTTGCCCAGTTGAATGTTCTTATCTTGATAGGCATAGGCACCCCTCCACCCAAGTGGAGGATTAAGCAGAAGATAAGAAGATGAGATAAGAAGTAAAGCAACCAACAAATGTGCAGCACATTTTCACAAGATTGTGGAAATAACTTTCTGAACAATATTACAATCCCATGGAAAGAATGACTCCATTGTGTTTAGAAAAGTTTGTGGGGTTGTCCACCAAGCTGTCAAAGTGGTTCTTTAATTAAGACCCTTAACCCTCATTGCTCCAGAGGTGTAGTATGGTTAACCCTGTGTTCTGACTCCAACCATTCATTTAGGATACTTCTCAGTTATTTTGGATAAAAACATCTGCAAAATTACCTCATGAGTTTACTGCGCATTATATGGGTCAAAAATGTTTGAAGAATAATAAATATTACCAATAAAAATTAAAATGACTTTAAATAAGTTTTAATAAGTTGTATGAACATTTAGTCGAAGTAACAACAGCAAAGGATTTGCTTATGCTCATTTAGAGTTCTTCCTAAGCCATGGTTCAAGTACACACACACAGTGTACTTGAACCATGTGCAGTAATGTAACAGATGTTTCTGACCATATAAGGCAGGCAGAGTAACATTTTAATATAAACTGTGGGCTACATGTGACACAGTCCTTATTAGTGGAATGTCTCTTGGAAAAGCCCAGTGAGAGGGCTCCCATTTCTGAAGAGGTCAGCAGGTTAAGTAGATCCAAATAAACACCTCTGAAACATTCAGATGTTTTATTTTCTGGTTTTGGTCCAAACGCAGACAGAACAACAAGAGGACTCAGTCACCATTATTTTTTCTCTTCAGCAATAAATAAAGTTAATAATTGATGGGCTAATAATAAGACATGCTAATTTTTCTATTTTCATTTTCTCTCTGTATGTTTTGCTCTGATTTTGTATCCAGTGCTTGTTTTCAGTCTCTACCAATCTCTTAATCTTAAGTTTCTGAGAGGGAAGAGATTGTCATCGTTTCCCACAATCAACCCACTCATTCTTGTTATGTCTTTGGGCTTGCTCTGACTCCTCCCTTAAAATGTTTCTTGCTTATTAATGTTTTGTCATTTTATCTCTAAAAATACTGTCTTCTGTTCTTGAACTGTTTTTATCTCTCAGCACTGTACTGCTAAAATTCTGCCCATGCACTAGACACGTTTCCCTTATATGGGAAGGAGGTCCCTGCTGATGCCAAGCAGACACGTGTCCCCTTTTCTAATTAACCTATTATAGACTGAAGAATCAAATATGCTTCTTAACCATCCTTCTTTCTCCTTTTTTAAAAACACCCCTCTCCCTCCCTTTCTAAATCCCACTAACTCACTGTCATCTTTCTCTTGCTCTTTCACTTTTTCTCCTCCCTTAATCTAGTCCAGGACAACTGTGCAACGAGCAGTGGGAAGAGAGAGGCTAAGAGAGATCTACAGTCGGAGCAGGGTCTCCAGACAGCAGTTACCATTATAACAAGGACCTCACCACAAAGAAGGAGCCGGATATTCCAATACGCAGAGAACTGGAAGAAACAGTGTTATTTTAAAGTTTTTTTGCCCAAGAAAAAGAAGAGTGGCTGACCGATGGACTTCAGGGCGACCCTAAAGTCCCGTGCGGGGCCTAAGTTGGGGTCAGAGATCAAGACGAACACCCCGGCCAAGGTTGACTTCCGAGCCATGCTAGGGAAGAAGGAGGGAGGCTCACCCAAATCTCTTCCGCCAGAGCCGAATGTCAGTGGTGCACCTACAGACTTCAGGTCCTTCCTCAATAAAAAGAAGACCACAGAACCAGACAAGAACATCATAAAGGAACCAACTTCTTCAGCAATCGCTGCTAAGGATAAGCAAAGTAGCATTAATGGGGTAAATGTAGTTGTTGATAACAAAAAAGGCCCTCCAGTGAACAAAGAAAAGATTGAGAAAAATAATGGTGTGGTGGATTTGGAAAAAAAGACAATTCCTAACATAGAGAAGAAGATTGATGGAGGGGTAGCGGAGGCAAAAAACCTGCCGGGGACCAACAATCAGACAAAGGGAAGCGATACGGCAGGAGGTTCAGCTGAAAAGGAAAGCGTCCTAAATTCAGTAAATAGACAAGATACAGGAACAAAAAGTATTGGCAAGGCCCCCGTTTTTACGCAGCCACTGAGTGATGTCACGGTTTTTGATGGGGACAGGCTGAGATTGGAGTGCACAGTGACTTCTGACCCCCCTGCTGCTGTCACATGGACATTGGATGGAAAGGTTGTGAAGCCATCAAAGTTTATCATCTTATCCCAGGAAGGTATGATCCTGACCAGTATCACATAGACTACATTGCTTTAATGTGATTCTTTATGTAACGTGGTAAGTATTGTGCTCAAAAGAGAAGGCAAATCAACTTTTATTTGTGTTCTTTTAAGTTCTATAATATATTATCTGGTTTCACATTTTAAAAAGATTTTAATATGTTTCAAGTTTATAACCTAGAGATTTGACAGCAAATGTTAAAGCTCATTGTGTGTGTGTGTGTCAATGGATGGATAGAATATGTGTATATAATGTTTGTAATTTCTGTGCACTGCAATCAAAGAAAAATTCCATGTATGTGTGAGCATGCACAATTTAGATTGTAATCATAAAGCAGGCAAAAGCACAATTATGATTCTAATCTGAAAGCAGTTCGTAGCTACTTCTTTATAGATTTTGTTATTCTGTTATGGCCAGAAAAAAGATTTTGATACTTTTGAGTTTAATGATATTAATTGGATACTCATTTACTTTTTGCACAATTAATATTCTTCCTTATACTCTGCTTCAAGGAAACAAGTATTCACTCTCCATAGACAAGGCACTTCCTGAGGATGAGGGACGCTACACTTGCAGAACAGAAAATGCACATGGAAAAGCTGAATGCTCCTGTATGGTCCAAGTTGATGGTAAAAGTATTTTTTATATACATTTCTCCATTAAGTGATAAACAACAAAAATGGATTGGACTAACATTAATTATAGATCCATGAAACCAAACCAAATGCCCAGAAAACATTTACATTGCTGCCTTTCTTTGATCCAACTGCAGACAAAACAACACAATGACTACTAAGAATGTGCTTTTTCAGCCTGTAACAGTCAATTACTGAGAAAAGTTCATTTATTTCGAAGCTGCTGTACCACATAGGGATATAAAACAGCTGTATGTGTTGATTTTTACAGATCCATCTGATCCATCAGCAGAAAAGAAAAACAGGAAATCTTCAGCAACTCCCACAACAGAAAGTAAGTCTGTTTATGACCAAGTTTGTGTTGGAACCAAACATAGGAATGAAAAACTATTTTTTTTCTTACTGCGTGTAAAATAGACAAGAACACAATTGCTGAACTGCCTCATAAAATGTTGGTGATTCATCTATGACCCTAACTTGCAAACTCCATAAAAGGAGTGTGATATTGGATTGGAACTTTAAGATTTGCCCCGTTAAATTTCTCAGGAAGTTTTTCTCAGGAAGTTTCTAAGATTTTACTAGAAAAACAAACAGTGTCTATCACAACAATAATACTAGGAACCCATGTCATTCAGTAATGAGTAAAGCTCCTTTCAAAGCAGAGGGAAAGTTCAATAAATGGGCGAATCAAAAGATATCCTGATTATATGAGTGAATTTGGTCTCTTTAGTGCCAGCTGCTACTTAAGCACATCCCCATGTCTATGTTTTCAGAATAGTCCTGAAGCATTACTAAAGTTTATATGATGCATTGTTTCTTGACAGCTAGCGACGATAGAATAAATAATGGGGAGCACGCCAGCACCATTTCCTGGATCCTAGGGCTCTATTTTTAGAATGTCCATAGAAGGAGAATTCCAGCAGGCGGTAACTCAAGACAACATTCATCCAGGGATGCTGAACAAGAGGCCGTGCTTCCCTAAAGCTCCAGTTTTTTTCTCTCAGATTCTGAAATATAATTTCGAATGCACATTTCATTTATACAGTGATACATGAATATTGCAACCAATAATAATGTGTAATAAATGGTATAGACATAGTTTTTAAGTAGCCACGGTTGTCATTAATTACCTTAAGGCACTTAATATTGCAAGATAAAGCACATACGCAATGGCTTTACTAATCAATGGGCATTGTGTGTATTAACCAGATGAAGCCAGGATTAAGAAGAAACCAGCCCCAAAGTCTCCCATCAAACAGGGTAAGATTCTTTCACTTACAGAATTTTACTCACATAACTTGGAATTAAGTCCGATTTAAGACACAGGTTCAATAAGTTAAAAGGGGCTTGAGTTTAGTTAAAATACTACTGACTTGATATAACACGATAGGCTTTGACACGATATAACAGTAAATCCATCCATCCATTTTCTTCCACTTTCATCACATACAAGCTGTTTTCCATGCCCATCCAGGGGAGAACATTTCAGGCGCTGGGCAGATACACCCGGGACAGGGTGCCAAAACATATTGTCAAAGCCTTTGAGATATCAAAATCACACCCACTCACACAGACAGACAGACGCTATATTTGGGGCAATTTAGCCAATTTAGGTTGAAACCATTGTTTTTAAACTGTGGAAGGAAACTTACATGGACACAGGAAGAATATGGAAACTCCACCCAGATCGAGATTCAAACCTGAATACCCAGCACTCAGAGGTGCTAACCACTAAGCCACCACTGAGAGATAATTTTATATTATTAATGTTTCTACCCAGCGCCCAAAATGTTCTACCCTGGATGGGCATGGGGCACCAAGTACAGGATTAAGCAAAAGATAATGAATTAATGTGTCTATACTTATCAATTACATCACTGACACCATCTACATAGATGCACTTTGTAGTTCCGGTCTTACAAACTGTAGGATATTTATTTCTTTACATACTCTTTAAGTCCCCTTCATCTCCAATACTCAAGACCACCACAGAGCAGGTGTCATTGAGGTGGTAGAGTACCAAAAACAGTCTGTAGGAAGCATCCTGTGTACCTGAATAAAAAACAGGATAACCAACAAAATATCTGCAGTCTCTGGTCTGTCATTGACATGGTGAAACAATAAGGTTGTGAGCTGTGGCTAGAAAAACTGCAATATCTGGAAACACTATTTTAAAAAAACTTGCAGCACTGTGTGCTGTGTCTGATCTGAGTGTAGAAACAATGTTGTGAACTAACCAAAGTGAAGTTTATGTTTAATCACATACATTTTAATAATGTATTCTAAAAGGCTGGACTAAGACTTATACAATGTTGGATTTCTCTTTGTCTAAAGGTTCTGCTCCCCAGGTTCAACAGTTTCCTGGAGATCAGAAGATCAGAGCAGGAGAGAAGGTCGAGCTGTTGTGCAACTTTGGCGGCACTTCACCCATAACCTGCAGCTGGCTCAAGTTTAAAAAAACAGTAAGTACTAATGGGGAAATATAAATAGCAATGGCTAATACTTTTTATTTGTAGTTTTCCAGGTACCACCAAAACAAAAAAACAAGTTGGTCAGCATTTAATTTCCAGTAGTGTAGCTCACTGCATACAAATCGTTTAATATCTTCTGATAAACTATTTGGCCAACTTTTTTCCTATCTAGATTCAGACCGGAAGTGGAGGCATTACTATACTGACCACGGAGAACAGTAGTCAACTGACAATCGCAGCAAGTGACCAGGACCACTGTGGCTGCTATACACTGGAGTTGCAGAACAAATATGGCACTAAGCAGGTTTCACTCAACCTCACTGTTGTAGGTATGTCCCAGCACACTAACAGATTGAGCAAAGTCAGAGCATGTTTTACATAGTAACATGTATGTGGTGTCAGTTTGGGGTGTTTGGTACATCTGGGCCATGATTTAAACTCAAATCAAGAAATAATGTTATCATGGTGCCACAGTGTTCACAAATTCCTTGGTTATAGAGTTTGCATATTGTCCTTGTACAGTGGCTTGCAAAAGTATTCATACACCTTGACCTTTTACATATTTTGTCACACTACAACCACAAACAAATATATTTTATTGGAATTTAATGTGAAAGACCAACAGAAAGTGGAATACAATTGTGAAGTGGAAAGAAAATTGTTTTTTAAACATTTTTTACAAATTAAAAAACTGAAAAGTTCAGTGTGTTAAAGTATTCAATACTTTGTGGAACCACCTTTTTCTGCAATTAAAACTGCAAGTCTTTTAGTCTTTAACAGCTTTGCACATCTAGTGACTGAATATTTTTTTCTTCTTGGCAAAAGAGCTCAAGCTCAGTCAGATTAGATGGAGAACATTTGTGAACAGCAGTTTTCAGGTCTTGCCACATTCTCAATTAGGTTTAGGTCTGGACTTTGGGCCATGAATATGAATAAATATATTTTGTTTTAAACCAATCCATTGTAGCCCTGGCTTCATGTTTAGGGTTGTCGTCACGCTGGAAGGCGTCTTTTGCAGACTCCTACAGGTTTTCTTTCAAGATTACCCTCTATTTGGCTCCATCCATCTTCACATCGACTTTGACCTTCCCTGCCCCTGCTGAAGAAAAGCATCCTCAGAACATGATGCTGCCACCACCATATTCTACATTGGGGATGACATGTTCAGAGTGATGTGCAGTGTTAATTCTCTACCACACATAGCATTTTGCATTTTGGCTAAAAATGTAAATTTTGGTCTCATCTGACCAAAGAACTTTGTTACACATTAGCTGTTTCTCTAAAATGGCTTCTGCAATGGGACGTTTTATGATTTTCTTTTAACAATGGCTTTCTTTTTGCCACTTGTTCATAAAGACTACATTTGTGCAGTGCACAACAAATATTTGTCCTGTGCAAATATTCCCCCACCTGAGCTGTGGATCTCTGCATTTCATCCAGTCACCATGGGTCTTGTGGCTGCATCTATGATCAGTGTTCTCCTTGTTCAGCCTGTAAGATTAGGTGGACAACCTTGTTTTGGTAAGTTTATAGTTGTGCCATACTCTTTCCATTTCCAGATAATGGATCGAACAGTGCTCCTTGAGATATTCAAAGCTTGGGAAATGTTTTCATGGCTTAAGCCTGCTTTAAACTTCTCCACAACTTTATTCCTAAATACTTTTTCACATCGCACATTTCAGTTTTTTATTTGTACAAAAAAATGTTTTGAATAATGCAGAATTTTCTTTCCACTTTACAATTGTTTACCACTTTGTGATGGTCTTTTGCATTAAATTCCAATTAAAAATAATTATGTTTGTGGTTGTAATGTGACAAAATTTTCAAGGGGAATGAATACTTTTGCAAGCCACTGTATATAGATTTGGCTCTGTTTAAGATGTGTATATGAATGTGTATGTATAAATGTCTGCCATGCATCTGGCTGGTGTTGTGTCCATGGTGTTTCCTTGTGTTCCGCTCTCTCAGTCAATTTATAACCTTCACACTTAAAACTTTGCTGCACAACTAATAAGCCATTGTGGTTTTTATTTAATGTACACTGCTTAAAAAATAAAGGGAACACACAAAAATTACACATAC
>JAOUQT010052376.1:0-10768 GCA_025769995.1 Xyliphius kryptos | reverse complement strand
CTTCACCAGCAGGCAAAAAAAATTCTCTAGGTCGTACACCTTATATTTGACTGCAGACGGGCATCCTACAACGAGCTCAATACATTTCTCCTCATGAAGAGCACAAGCATAGGGCCATTTGCCCCAAGCCCACCAACGCCTAGTAGCATATGAATACATGAAACTGGCGGTTCTCAGAAGTCAACATTTACCAGTATGAGTAAATAGAGCAACTATGAATATAAGGATATAGTTGGAGTTTTAAGGAATATGCGGGCCCCAAGCAAACACACAGCAAACAATGTACACATTACAGTGTGTATCCATATTTAAAAACCTGTACTCACACAGTTTGTCGCTGTATTACATTCTTAACCTTCTGTAGTCTGGGGTAGGGTTGCCAGTTCCGAATAATGTAAAACCGGGTCACCGAGAGGAGCTGTTACCAGTGTTCGCTTCCTATGTGAGATCATCAGGGGACATTATTAAGACAGAATACATTTGAGGCAGAATATATTTTCCAGGCTAACTATTGAAAGGATGGAGAGTCTCAGAAAAACTGGGACATCTGGCAACACTACTAGACAGCTCGAGGTCCCAAGCAATTGCTTGGTTTGCTTACACCATTGCAAATCTTCTGCATAAGGCATGAGTCAACTTGCGTATGGTGGATGTTTGCCATCTTATGGACTCTGATGTCTGCATGCTGTAATTAATCAAATATTGCGGGTGGACCAACCTATTTGCCAATTGTTCCTAATTCTTCAACTGTTCAGTGGTCTTTAAGTATCAATATATATTCAGCTTCCGTATCTGTATACCCTCACATTTATGAATATGTCAAATATCTAAACATTGCTATAGTGCTAAATAAATAAATGTTGTGACATAACAGAAAGGACGAGGACACCCAGCGTATAGGAAACTTCTCTTTATTATTTGCTGTCATACACAGGCACCCAGACAATTTTTGGGATTATTGATTGTACAAATAAGATAATTATCATACATCTGGCAACACTGGTGAGCTAATATTCTAATGAGGACCTGGCTGGAAAATGCTATTAGCAAATGCTATACAGTCATTGGCTGCTGAAGTTATGCCCTGTAACACCCATCCTATTCAACGCACACTTGCTATGTCACATAGAGAGCACAGGTAAGCTGTATTTTTGTTTTCTCATATCAGTTCATTTTAATGATTGTCTTTTAATAATGCACAGTTTGTCATAGAGGCTCAGAGTCAGACTAGTAGAGTGTAATATCCTAGCGTAGCACATTTATATAGACCAATTCCAAAAAAATTAGAATATCATGGTAAAGTTGATTCATTTCTGTAATTCCATTCAAAAAGTTAAACTTTTATAGATTATACATTCAGCCCACAATTTGAATGATTTTAAGTATTTATTAGTTTATTGTTATATATTATGGGCTTCCAGCTTATAAAACCCATAAAAACAATATTTAAAAAAAGTAGAATACTGTGAAGAAATTAGCCCAAACTACATAGTGGACAAAATGTGGCAAGAAAATATGCAAATGCAAAAGTCATGACCATTGGCTTCAGCGGAATAAAAACGGGATGCAGTGATGTGGAAGTTTCAAAAATCCAAATTTTATTCATGAAACGTTTAAACTGAGGAATGTACCATTAAAAGAGAAAAAATATGTGATTGTAAATTTCATGAATTTTCAAAACACGTTTACCACTGTGAGACATCCCCATTTCTCTTTACAACAGTCTGTAAACGTCTGGAGACTAAGGAGAGTTGCTTAAGTTGAGGGATAGGAATGTTAACTAATTCTTATTTAATGTAGGATTCTAGTTGCTCAACTGTCTTAGGTTTTTTGTCGTATCTTCGGTGTTATGATGTTCCAGATGTGTAAGCTGCCCATGCCACACGCACTAATGCAACCCTATACCATCAGAGATGCAGGCTTCAGAACTGAGCGCTAAAAACAGCTTGGTCGTCCTTCTCCTCTTTAGTCCTAATGACACAGCATCTCTGATTTTTTTTTGTCTGACCAAAAAGAGCAGTTTTCCTCTTTGCCATAGTCCAT
Source organism: Xyliphius kryptos (assembly GCA_025769995.1). Lineage (NCBI taxonomy): Eukaryota > Metazoa > Chordata > Actinopteri > Siluriformes > Aspredinidae > Xyliphius > Xyliphius kryptos. Next base: position 8,725 of record JAOUQT010052376.1, on the reverse strand, counting down.
TTTAAGTGAGCCTTGGCCCAGAGATGTCTGTGCTTCTGGATCTTGTTTAGATCTGGCTTCTACTTTGAACTATAGAGTTTTAGCTGGCAACAGTAGATGGCATGGTTGATTGTGTTTACAGATAATGTTCTCTAAAAATACACCTGAGCCCATTTTGTGATTTCCAATACAGAAGCATGCCTGTATTACCTGTATTATCATCTTTTGATGATATTATGCACTGTAGATGATATGTTCAAACTCTTTGCAATTTTACACTGACGAACTCCTTTCTGATATCGGCCCATTATTTGTCTGCGCAGAATTATTGATTGGTGATCCTCTTCCCATTTTTACTTCTGCGAGCTGCTGCCACTCTAAGATGCTCTTTTATACCCAGTCATGTTAATAACCTATTGCCAATTGGCCCTCCAGCTGTACCTTTAACTTTTCCAGCCTTCTTTTTGCCCATACCAATTTTTTTTGGAGATGTTTTGCTGTCCCGAAATTTCAAATGAGCTAATATTTGGCATGAGATTTCAAAATGTCTCAATTTGGACATTTGATGTGTTGTCTATGTTCTATTGGTAATAAAATATCAGCTTTTGAGATTTTTAAACGATTGCATTCTGATATTATTTACAGTTTGTTTTTAGTCCCAACTTTTGGAAATTGGGTTTGTAAATGAATATTAGAGAACAAAAACACGCACACTCTGTGAAGTAGCAAGGGAGTGTAGCAGCCAATGAAAGTATAGCATCACAGCCAATCTTCTTCTTCATCTTTCAGCTTTTCCCATCGCAGCCAATATCATTTTATATTTCTTATTGGAATATTAGCTCACACACATACAACTTTTAATCTCGCACACATACAATGTTTTATCTCGCACATATACAACCTTTCATCTCGCACACACACAACTTTTAATATCACACACACAACTTTTAATCTCACACACATACAATGTTTTATCTCGCACATATACAACCTTTCATCTCGCACACACACAACTTTTAATCTCACACACATACAACTTTTAATCTCACACACATACAACTTTTAATCTCACACACATACAACTTTTAATCTCGCACACATACAACTTTCTGGAAAAGTGAGGTAAAAGTGGTGTATGTGTGGGAATTATTGATATATGGCCTAAACGGCGCCTCATATGTACTTGTCAGAAATGCTTTATCCTTACCACATCCTCATCTGAAATGAGTATCCAACCCTATTGGTAAGCATTTTATAACACAGAGTAAATTGTTCGGTTTCTAAGTCCCAAAGAGTGAAGGCATCAGGAAAGCCATTCAGTATAGAACATGTTCCAGAATGGCAATGCAAGTGACTCGCTGTGGTGACCCCTGGTGGCAGAGAAAAGCAGGGGACAAAAAATTTCGTGAAGTATTTTATTGTCTATAAAAATACAAGTATTTGCTCTTATTATTCTGCCTATAGTGTCATATATGTTTATTGTGATGTTATAGAAACTAGAGGAATCTCTGCTTAACCCAGACAGCAGCACTGAGGAGAAAGCCCTCACTGAGCAAAGTGATGATGTGGATTCTATTTCCACATCAGTTCCTGCCATCATACGAAAGATTGTCACCAGAAACTTGGCCGATGGGGCGTCAGGTATGTTACATGACTTCACCTGTTATATATTAACATAGCATACAAAGTAATCAGGTACACTATGTGCTGACCTTGTGATCTGCTCCTAGTTTTAGGTGCTGCTGGTAGTGACAGCCGTGTACTGGAGGACAACCGGCATCTAAAGGATCTGCTTTCACATTCTCGTATGGACAGAGAACAGCTGCTCAGCAAGCCATCTGTTTTAACCAGCAGGGTAAGAACACATTCATGTTTTCATGACTAGGGCATTCATGTCCTCTGACTTAAAAGAAGCTAAATTGCAATAAACAGGTAGAGCTACTTTAAAAACAATCATGATTTGTTTTTGTGTAAATCATATTTCAAATAAATCTTTTAAAAATCATTTTAAGGAATAAAACAAGTTCTATTATTATAACAACTTGCCTGTGTGGATTAAGTGAAAAATACTAAGTGAATGAATGAACGAATTAACAACGTCATTAGTATATACAGCAGTTATGCTTAATCTTGTGAAATGTTCATGAGATATGTTACTTTCTCTATAACATACTACGGTATAAGTTGTCACATGAGTGGCATGGTGGTGCAGTGGATAGTGCTGTTGCCTCACAGCAAGAAGATCCCGAGTGGGGTGACTCTGTGGAGTTTGCATGTGTTCGCACATATTTTCTCTGGATACTCCGGTTTTCTCCAGCACGTTCCATCCTATGATGAATTGGCGCTCTTTCTAGGATTGTTGCTGCCCTTACACCTACAGCTGCTGTATAGGCACTGGCTTCCCTGTGACCATTAAACTAGAATTAAGCGGGTATAGAAAATGAATGAATGAAAGTTGTCACATATACTAAAGTTCCTCTCATATATTTATTTATTTTAATTATTTATTGTTTAAGGTCATCGTCCTCAGCACCAGTGTCTATTCTAATGACAGGAATATGGTCATACACATACACAAGTCTCATATCATGCGCAAAGTCACATTTTAGTTTAGTTTGTTTAGTTTAATTATTATCTTTATCTTTAATGTTTATTGCTTTGAAGTAACTTGGGTGAGAGAGTAACGTAATTTCGATTCTCTGTATGTCTTGTATATATGCAGAATTGACAATAAAACTACTACTACTACTACTACTCTATTACTCGTATGATATATCGAAATACATCAGAAATATCTAAATATCTAGGTAAATAGATGATTTATATGATGCCATATTTTGGTTACTTTAATAAAGATTCAATTCATTTTGATTCAATTTTATTTATAAAGCGCTTTTAACAATAGACATTGTCCCAAAGCAGCTTTACAGAAACATTTTATCCTAGATGAGCAATGGTGGCAAGAAAAAACTCCCTGAGAAAATAAGAAAGAAATCTATAACTAACAATAATATATAACATTTAAAAATAATAATAAGCACCTACATTTAAGCCTTTTTTAATTCAATCAATGTCTAATCTCATGGTAATTTTTGTGATGAAATAAAGAATAGCTTGTTCAACTATAAAACCTCAAACAATATGTGGCAGCATGGTAGTGCACTGGGTAGTGCTACTGGGTAGTTGGAAGACTATAGAAATTTGTGTGTGGAGTTTGCATGTTCACCTTGTGTTTACGTGGGTTTACTCCGGGTGCTCCAGTTTCCTTTAGCATTCCAGAGACATGCAAGCTAGGTCCCTTTGTGCATTAATGTAGGTGTGACTGTGTGTTTGTGTGCCCTACGATGCCCATATATGATTGTTCCTACTCTTGTGCCCAAGGTTGCTGGGTGGGCACTGGTTGGCTTGAAATACCTCAGATATTTCAATCTGTGACTTGGATGTTTGCTACCTTGTGGAGTGTGTTCCTTGATGCCTGCTTAATGTAATGATTCAAAAAGGTGGACCAAATACATATTAGCCAAGCTTTCTTTTTTCTTACCAGGATGTATCTATATTTGGCCTTACACAGGTTTTTAGAGTGTGGGAGGAAACTGGAGCACCTGGAGAAACTCCAAACAAGCACAGGGAGATCATACAAATTCCATACAGAAACCTGGGTTGTCCAACTTGGGATTGAACCCAGGACTGTCTTGCTGTGAGGTGACAGTACTATCCATGACACCACCATGTCACCCATGTATGGTAACGCTTCACAAGTCTAAATGTCATCCCTGAGCAGGGCCCGATCGATCTGTGTATACTAGTTCACCATGAAACTTTACTAGTTACTGATATTGTACTTCCTTTAAGGTAACTGTGACCATGGTCTATGCCTTTGTCATATCCTATTTTAATTTCTTTATTGTGTGTTTCCTCTAGATAGCTCAGTTGGAAGTGTTTGATGCCTGAAAAAGCCAGGAGCATTTGCGAATAGGGTTTGTATATCTGGGGCTGCAACAGCTGACAAGAGATTGGGATTCGTAGTCAGCTTATCCCTAAACCATGGAACACATCTGTGCAGCCAACAATCGCAAGACACTCTAGGACACTCTGCCCTCTCCAGAGCATACAGAATAAGGGTCATTTTGATATTCTGACACAAACCATATAAAATTATATCAGTCATTTAGTGGAACAGCTTCACTGGCTGCCAATTACAAAACGCATGCCATTTAAATGATTAGTGCTTACTTTTAAAACACTTATTGGTCTGTACCCTGTTTACTGAACATTTAATAAAAACACAGATCTCTGGAGTTTGGTTGTTTCTAATTTCAGGCTGTACAGTATATAATACTCTCTGGAACATTTTTTTATTGTTTATTTTTGCTTTACGACATAAGTGCCATGAACAAATCAGATTTAAAATAATTAAACCAGTCCATTTCTTGGTAACTTGTCTTTAGCCTACTTACTTTCTGTACAAACTCTCTGTTCCACTCACTTCCTCTTTCTCCATTTGTAAGACTAAAATGCTGACACAGAGTTCTGGCTTGAATTTTGAACAAACAGCTCTCATCCTGACTGACTGATTCCATCTTTTCATACTAGGGGGAATATCTTAATTAATATGCAGATGAGAAATGAGCATTAATAAAAAATATATATGGAAAATTATAATTCATATAACAAGTCGCAAGCATTAAATAGATCATTGATTCTTTGAAAACTAGGTATTCAAAAGAATCGGCTTGTATGTGAACAACAATGATACGACCGACTGTTTATTCTATAACCTCGCTCTCCATCATCAAACTCTTCTAAAATCACATCCCTTACTTCTACTATCACTGTTTGATCTGCTCCATTTCTTCTTCTTTCTCTTGTTCTTCTTAATTTTAGTAGTAGTAGTATTACCAAGTTTCCAGTGAAATCTAAAACAAAATACATTTTAAATATAACAATCTATAACAAATAAGGATAATCTGATAATATTGAAAAGGATTTACATTCCAATTCTAGCCACTAGCTAATAACTGATTATTATAAAATGCTATTCCACCAAAATATTCTTGTATTAATTGCTTTTCTCTTCTAGTCATTTTCACACTTTACAAAGTATAATTGACCCTACTCTCATTTTGAGAGCCATAAATATACCTTTCGTTAATTACAGCAGGCTGAAATTACAATTCCACTCGTTCCACTGGTGCACTTCTGGGTGTTATTACAGTAATTTCTCAGTAGAGTATAATAGTGCTATATGCATAACACAGGCATACCAAAACATATAATATAATAGTTAAGCAAATATTGTTTGTTCGTTATGTTTTGCTTGTGTGTGCGCGCCCTACAATGGAGTGGCTAGGGTTGTTCCTGCTGTGTGGAGTAATCATGTTCTCCCTGCATTCATGCGGATTTCTCCAGGTGCTCCGGTTTCCTTGCACATTCCAAAGAAATGCATGTTAGATTAATTGGCTTATATATTAATCTACCTTCTGAAGATAGATTAATTGGCCCTTAGTGTGTGAATGTGTTTGTGGCAGGGTGGCGTATATGCCCTATAAAGGTTCTATGTCTAGGTTTGTCTGCCCTTGTGTCCAGAGTTTCAGGGTGGCCACATATTGGCCCACGACCCTATTTGGATTAAGCAGAAGATAATGAATCAATGAATGACAATTATATTTTAATGTCATAATATTATTCTGTCTGAATTCCAATCTTTGGCACTGTGACTGGCTAACAAAAAAATGTAGTACCCTTCCAGATATTGAAATCTAGCCTGGAAAAAATGAAAGCTTAGAAAATAAAAATATCTTTGATACAATTATATAATTATTGTATATAAAAAAGAACATTTTATTTTCTAATCCAATTGGCAGATACATGTTAAAAAGTGAAATATTTTCTGATATTGATTCGTTTTGCAATCACCAAGCAAAGCATAGGAAACATAAGGCTTATCTTACAAATTATCTTACATTATGCTCTTATATGACTAACAATTTTTTATAACCTGTTTAGTTACAGACAGTGGCCTGTGGGTGTATATCCTTGGAAAATAAGTGGTAAAGTATTTAGTAGTAGAGGTTGGTTGTGAGCTATAACTAATTGTTTCCACTAAAGCCTACACATTGCAACATTAACCTCTATATAAAAAAACGCATGAGTAATTGAGAACTACTGTATAATGTGTGCATGTTTAAGCATGTGTGAGAGGAATTCTTTGTTTGTGTTTCTCTGCATTGTGTTGTGGCTCATTAGGAAGCAGAAAACCTAAATCCAGGCTTCATTAGATGATGTAATTAGGAGTACCTAACAGGGCAGAGAATAATTAGCCCACTGATTAGACGGGAAGGAAAGAAAGGTCCTTGAGACATTTCACAGGACCATAAAGATCATCCTCTTCACAGTGCCGCCTTTTCTCCTCAGTTCTCTATCAAGAGAGCATTTCGTCATTGTTTTTATTATCCATTTCATTATCTGTTTAAGTAACCAGTTACTGTTTCTTTACTCGTAACATAATAGTCACAAATGTGGACGATCTGAAAACATTAAATGATGGAATTGCAGCTCTTTCTACCAGCCTTAGTGTCCATAGGGTTCAAAGCCTTACATACAGTAGGTGGTATGCTTAAACGCTGTATTAGAAAATAAGTGGTAGTTAAATTAAAATATATAGCATCAGTAATGTTATGATTAGTCTTTATTTTTCTGCCATGGTTTCCTCCAATTCTCCACTTAGTTCTTCTGACTGATCACTTTTATCATACAAACCCGAATTCAAAAAAGTTGGGAAAAAGTACAAACTGTATATAAAAACAAAATGAAATCATTTACAAATTTAAAAAACTAATATTGTATTCCCAATAGAACATAGACAACATATCAAATGTCGAAAGTGAGATTTCATGCCAAATATTGGCTCATTTGAAATGTCATGACAACACATTTAAAAACATTGGGATGGGAAAATAAGGCTGGAAAAGTTAAAGGTACAAGCAATTGCAACTCATTATGTCAATTGTCAATAGGTCATTAACATGGCTATAAAAAAGGCATCTTGGAGTGGCAGCGGCTCTCATAAGTAAAGATGGAAAGAGGATCAACAATCCCGGACTGAACAGTGTAAAATTGAAGTTTGAACATATTATCATCTACAGTGCATAATTTCATCGAAAAATTCCGAGAATCTGGAAGGATCTCTGTGGGTAAAGTTCAAGGCCGAAAAACCATACTGGGTGCCTGTGATCTTCGGGCCCTTAGAGAGCAATGCCTTACATACAGGCATGCTTCTGTATTAGAAATCACCAACTGGGCTCAGGACTATTTCCAGAGAACATTACCTGTGAACACAATTCACTGTGCCATCTGCCGTTGCCAGTTAAAATTCTATAGATAAAAGAGGAAGCCATATCTAAACAAGATCCAAAAGTGCAGACATCCCCTCTGGGTCAAGTCTCATTTAAAATGGACTGTGCCAAAGTAGAAAATTATTCTGTGGTCAGACGAATCAAAATTTGAAGATCTTCATGGAAATCAGGGACGCTATGTCATTCGGATTAAAGAGGACAAGGACGATTCAAGGTGTTATCAGTGCTCAGTTCAGAAGCCTGCATCTCTGATGGTATGTGGTTTCATTAGTGTGTGTGTCACGGACAGCTTACACATCTTGAAGGACACCATTAATGATGAAAGGTATATCCAGGTTCTAGTGCAACATACGCTCACATCTAGACAACGTCTCTTTCACATACACTATCAATCACAGCATCATCACGGAAGATGGGTCTAGGCACTGAACTTTCACCAATAGAAAACATTTGGCGCATCGCAATATGAAAGATATGCAGAGCGCCCCCCACTGATAAAAGATTTTACCATTAATAATCTTTGGGGAAAAATCATGTTATTTAGTCCAATCCAATAGAAGAAACTTTAATCAATATGAAGACACATTGAACCTGTTCTTGTAGTGGATAGTGGCAACCTAATACCTTAGTAACACTTTGCTTTTCTATCGTTCCCATACCTATGAATACTTCCTTCTCATCACGTCCTAAGATTACAAGAAATCTACAGGAGGATACTCTTCACTCACAGGACTTCTTATTGTCCGTACCCAAAGTCCAGATACAGCTAGGTAAAAAATCTTTTTTTAAGTAAAATTATTTTATCAACTTGTCCAGTTAGGAAGCAACACTGACTGTGAATCAATTTGCCTGCTGTGCACAAGTCAGCAGGCAAAAATAAGATGCAATTAGCAAGATTGCCCATTTAAATAAGTGGTTAGGCAGACCTTTTCTCTGTTCTCATCCTATTGCTGAGGTTTTAGCTACTTTTCCATTTTGTCAGTTCTGTCATCCCTAGAGGTATAAAGAGATGGTGTCTACACCAGTTGCTCAATTAGTGCAGCTCATAAAGCATGGCAAATCAATGGAAGATATGGCAAGAAGGTTTGCTGTGTCTGTCAGTGTCCTGAGCATGGAGGAGATACCAGGAGACCGGCCAGTACACCAGGAGACATTGAGGGGTCACAGGAGAGAAACAATCCAGAAACAGAACTTTTATCTCCTACTTTGTGCAGGGAAGAACAGGAGGAGCACTGCCAGAGCCCTGCAAAATGACCTCCAGCACGCCACCTAATATGCACGTTTCTGCTCAAACTGTCAGAAAAGGACTCAATGAGGGTGGTATGAGGGCATGACCTCCATAAGTGTGGCTTGTGCTTACAGCCCAACAACGTGCAGGGTGATTGGAATTT
>JAOUQT010052366.1:0-10768 GCA_025769995.1 Xyliphius kryptos | reverse complement strand
GAGGCTCCTGTAGCGCCTGCCAGACGGGAGTAGAGTGAAAAGTCCGTGGTTGGGATGAGAAATGTCCTTGATAATGTTCCTCGCTTTACCCACGCACCGTTTAATGTAAATATAATGTATTAATGTCACAAGGCGCACTTGGAATGATCACAAGAAGGTAAAATGAGTCTATGTTTAATATAGTTTAACACAACAGAATCAGAGTCTAAGTAACACAATCTGCAAAAAAGTGTGGCTGAAACGGAGATGCCACGGGACGCGTAACTGTGTTGCTCACTGTGAACAGAGAAGCAAAAAAGGTGATGGAGTCACAGAGGTGCGTATGATGCTGAGGAAATGCAAGGGACAGAAAGCATGCACGCCCTATAAATAGGAGCTGGAGCTAATTAAACCAATTAAACTAATTGAAGCAAACAATGTCAAATTATCACTCAGGAGAGGGAGAGCGAGAAAGGTAGCTGAGTGAGAGTGAGGAAGATGTGGAAGCAGTAGGTTTAACAGTACCTACCCCTGAAGGACACCATAATGAACACTTACCCTGGCGAGGCGGTCGACACCCAGGGCGAGGAGCAGGTTTGTCGGGAAAGTGAGTATGGAAGTCAGTAATGAGTGCTGGATTGAGAATGTCTTGAGCACTGCGCTCCTCAGGCCCAAACTCTCCCAGTCTACTAAATACTGGATTATAGACCCCCTATATTAGACGTCTAAGCGTCAGATGGGATGGGGAGATTGCACTTTCCTGACAGGTGTTCGCTAACGAACCTGGAACGACTGGTTTAAGGAGGCTAATGTGGAACGTTAGGCAACGAATATTTGGTGGAAGTCTGAGGCGAAACGTAACCTCATTTACCCTCTCCAACACTTTAAATGGGCCTAGAGATCGTGGCAATAGCTTACGTGTACGAGTTTGGCAGCGGAAATTGCGAGAGCCAAGCCAAACTAAATCCCCCGGTTGATAAGTTGGAGCTGTGCGTCTGGAGGGGTCCGCTACTACCTTGTTGCGGTACAGGACCCTCTCAACACGTATGTGCAGCTGCATCCAGACTTCTGGAGTCAACTGCAGGGGCATCCGTGGGCTCCGGGTCCCAAGGTACAAAGGGTAGCTTGAACCCAAGGATGCACTAATAAGTACTCTGATGCACAGAGTGGCTTTGGCTTAGGGAGTTCTGTGCAATCTCTGCCCATGGGAGAAACTTGGCCGTCAGACGGGTTGTTGACTGCAAAAATGCGTAAGAATTTGCTGAGCTCGCTCACACTGACATTGGATTCCAGTTGGTTAGACTGACCACAGTGCCCAACTTTTCAAAAAATGCCCGCCAGACACAGGAAGTGAACTGGGGTCCTTAATTTGATAAAATGTTTTTGGGAATGCCGAAAGTGGTGAAAATGGATTTAAAAAGGAATTCTGCTGAATGGAAGGCAGGTGGCAAGACCGGTAGGGGAAAAACTTCACCCCCCTGGAGAATCGATCTAAAATACTTACAATAGTGTAACCCTCACACTTGGGTAGGTCCACCTCTAAGTCGATGGCAATGTGCGACCAGGGCCGGGTAGGTACCAGAAAGGGGACTAGCTTACCCGCTGGTAGTGACTTGGGCGTCTTGCATACTGCAAAGACAGAACAGGAAGACATGAATCTGTTAACGTCTGCGCTTAGTGTCTCCCACCAGTATTTATGCTAAAGAAACAAGAGGGTGGGTGCAACTCCTGGATGTCCAGAGCATAGTAAAGTATGCACCCTGGTGATCAAAATAGAACCAAATGCAGGCGGAACATAAATCAAATTGGGAGGGCAAACAGCTGGCACGGGAAATCGGGTGTAAGCCTGTTTGATCTCTTGGACTTAATTCCACTGAATAAGGTTAATGAAACAACGCGAAGGGAGAATAGGTTCCTCTCTAGAGGGTTCAGGTTCCTGGTTAGCGTGTATGCGTGACAATGCGACAACTGTGTTAGACCTACTAGGGTTATACAAGATAGTGAAATGAAAGCGGTTAAAAAATAAGGACCAACGAGCCTGACGCACATTAAGATGCTTCGCCCCCTTTAGATACTCCAGGTTCTCATGGTCGGTTAATACAGCAAATGGCACTTTGCCCCCACTGACCAATGGCACTATGTCTCCAAAGCCACCGTAATGGCTAATAACTCATGATCTGTAATGGAATAATTCCACTCTGCAGGGGTCAGTTTGTGAGAGAGGATAGCGATGGACCTGAGGCGAGCAGGTGTGCCTAGCCTCTGAGCTAAAACTGCCTCCAACCCAATGGAAGATGCATTGACCTCCACAATAAACCCTAAAATAATGGAAAAGGAAGGAGAAGAAATCAAATACATATCAATGCTTTCAGTGTGACTGACTGATAGTAACTAGGCAATCAATGAGATAAACCTTGGATGTAAAGGACGACCGTCGTCCGAGCTAATAGGAATGGCCGGTTCCAGCGAACGTGTGGTTGCCCCCCATAGTCCCCCTGATGGCTGTAGTGATAAGATCATCCAGCGACAAATTGCGGCCCCTGCAAGAGAATGCCATCTTCATTTCAGTATGTAACCCGCATGGAAGTGAGTTATAAGCGCGGGTTCGTTCCAGGCGCTTCTCGATGCTAAAGATCAGAACTTTAAAGCGTATGAGGCCACGGTATGCGAACCCTTGCGCAACACCATTAGAAGCTCGCCAAAGGTCTGGCCTTGATGAGGATGGTTGAAGGTGCTTCAGAACGCATGCCGGAGCATTTGCCTACCATAGTGCTGTACACCACTCGCCGGCATCCCCACGCAGACGAGAAAAAACAAATGCTACCTTCTCCCGATCAGAAAAAGAAGGATATAGTAATAATAATTATATAGTTGTATTGTAATATAAGGGGGAAATCAGCATGTTGTCATATGTGTAGATAACAAAAAGGATAACAAAAAAAGAAATAATTTTTTTGAATGAATAAGACTTCAAAATTTGAATCCTTACCAGCAGTCTGCTTTTAACAAGTATCAAATTATGGATAACATCAAGGGCATTTAAAAAGCATTAAATAATTTTTTTTAGTAGTATCATAGTATTTTGACTTTGGTTGGAACTTAAAGCAGAGAAACATTCTTTTAAAAGATAAAAATATGAGCAAATTTGAAATGTGTCACCAAGTGAAGTATAAATTTGAATAAGCGCAACTACAGGTTGGTGATCCAAATGAATAATGAATATTCAGGTACCAGATATCACATCTGTCTGTTATCAGCAAAGAGAATGTAACTAACTAACTGCCATAGAAGAGAATTTTGAATTGTAGTGCGTGCCTTAATTTTTATTCGTATCACTTATTTATGAAGTTTACCTTTTGCTATCTTTATTTTGTTTAACTTAAAATGTGTTCATTTGATCCTGAGTTACTGTTTACAATTTCTGCCAGTTTTTGTTGCTATAGTTGGTAATAGGTGGTGGGTCCGTGGATATTTAAATAGCTTTTTTTTTTTAAAAAGCAATATTCTTTGAAGCAACATGAATTAAATTTACTTGCAAAGTAAGAAAACATGCATTTTGCAAAATGTCGCCAAAATTATATGGTTATAAGTCTTGAAATTTCTTTGACTTTAGCATCATTGTGGTGATTATGTTGGCAAACATCACTAAATAATTTTCTTAGTTCTGGGGTAAAAAAACATTTAAATTTAAAGTTTCGAAATTCAACACAAGGTGCCTATTTTAGTAATAAAAACTTTTGTGTTACGCAAGGTGGTGATTCGCCGTCTTCCTCCGAGTCTGTCAAAAGACCAGCTTGAAGAGCATCTCAGTCCATTGCCTTCTTTTGACTACTTTGAGTTCTTTCCTGCTGATCAAAGGTACATTGTTTGAAAAATGCAGTATTTATTTTAATAAGCGGAGAATTGTAAAATTATGGAATTTGTCTTTTTTTACAGCCTCTATCCACACCTTTTCTCCAGAGCCTACATTAATTTTAAAAATCCAGATGACATTGTTCTTTTCAGAGATCGTTTTGATGGCTATGTTTTTATTGACAACAAAGGTAACATTTTCTATGCTTTTTCAGTCGAATGTCTTTAACCATTGTATAAGGACCATTAACATTGATCCTGCCTTCTATTATTGTAGGCCAAGAATTTCCCGCCATTGTAGAATTTGCACCCTTCCAGAAAGTTTCGAAAAAAAAGCTCAAGAAAAAAGATGCAAAAGCAGGAAGTATTGATGAAGGTATAATGAAAATTCATTATTTTTCTTCCGCTTGATCCTTGACTAGGGTCATGGGGGGGTTCCCTATGCCCATCCAGGAGAGAACGTTTTGGGCGCTGGGCAGATAGACCCAGGACAGGGCGCCTATCTATCGCTGGGCACACAATCACACAGACTATATATGGCAATTTAGAGCAGTGAAATTCACCTTTAATCCATGTTTTTGGACTGTGGGAGGAAACCTATGCAGACACTGGGAAAACATGGAAAGTTTTAGATTCAAACCAGGAATCTGCAGTGCTGCGAGGCGAAAGTGCTAACCACTAATCCACCGTTCCAAGTAAAGTGCTGCTGTGTTACCCACAGTCACATTGCTCAAAAGTTTTTTCATATCCACACACTACTTCTTTTGTTTTAAGACCCAGAATACAAGCGATTTCTGGAGAACTACTTGTGTGATGAGGAAAAGTCAATGGCGAATCCAGAAATACTGCTCGGAGAGATTGAGGCTAAAACTCGGGAGCTCATAGGTAGTCTTGCATATGATCTTTTGACACGTGAAAACAAAGTGTTTTTCAAGTACTAATACTGTACATACAGTGTAAAACATTTAATTGGTATTTTTTATTCAGTATGCATTAAGGATTACATTTTACCTGCGTTACAGCCAAAAGGACAACGCCACTTCTGGAATATATCAAAAATAAAAAACTGGAGAAACAGGTTGGTACATGAAAACCATTTAGCGATTCATTCATTTATTCATTCATTCATTACTTTTTACTTAAGCCTTTACTAGGGTTATAGGGGCGTTCCAGGGAAGAATGTTTCTGGTGCAGGGCAGATACATCCAGGAAAGGGTGCTAGTCTATTGCTGGAAAAAACATATACACACACACACACACACACACACACACACATTGTCAATTTAACTTAAATATGTTTTTGGACTGTGGGTGGAAACCGAAGAACCCGGAAGAAACCCAAACACGGGGAGACATGAAAACTTCACCTAGATTGGTATTCGAACCCCAGTGCTGAGAGGCGAACGTGCTAACTGCATTTAGAGATTCATTTTTAATAATGGACTAATCCAAAAAATCATTATCTTCTATGTTGTGTTTGTGTGTTTTTTTCCACATAACAGAGAATTCGTGATGAAAAAAGAGAGGAACGACGTCGGCGGGAATTAGAGAAGAAACGGCAAAGAGAGGAAGAGAAAAGGAAACGCAGGGATGAGGAGAGGCGGAAACGTAAAGAGGCAGAGAAACAAAAGAAACTGTTTGAAAAGGAGATTAAAATCAAAGTAAAACCACATCCTGATGAGATTATTAACTGATTCTCATCAAAGCTTTGCCTAACTAAAATGTGTTAGTCATTCAAACATCAATGTTCAGTCACTCGTGTTAAACCTCATATTCTGCTGTTACTGTAGCTTCTGAAGAAATGTGACAGGGACGATGAGGTGGAATCAGACAGATTAAAAGAGAAAGCAGACAGTGGCGAGACAGAGAGGAACAAGTGGGAGAAAACTGCAGGTCAAACAAAGTCAAAGGATACAAAAGACACGTAGGTTCAACTTTCGTTTTTATTTTGCTTTAGAATGCAGAATGTTATTTCATAGTTTCAGCCTCCAGACCACAATACTCATTTACTGCAAAGTATCTTACCAATCTGCTCTGCAGCAGGGTTCATCAAGAGAGTGATAAAGAACCTCGTGAAGGTCATGGCCGCCGACAGAGAGACAAAGATCACAGAGGCAGAGAGGATGAGCGCAAACGTCAGCGGCACCATCACGAGTTTGACAAGTTTGTGCGCCGCAAGGAGGAAACCAAATGGGGCAAAGGCTACTGTCAGGACAGGGTCAAAAAAGATGTTCATCATCATGGCTATTCCTACTGCCCTGAACCTGGGGATAAGCTGAGAAAGGAAGACAGGGATGACATGGGAAACAGAAAGGAACGGATTCGAAATAAGGTGAGTTAGAGCTGAAGGAGATGCATTGTCTCACTCCTGCTTCATTTATTACAAACAGTTGTAAAACATTTCTGTTTTATGATTACTAAATTATGTCAGATCTCTAAAGGACAACACATTCACAGGATGCAAATACAACTTATTTCAATCTGTTTGCTCAGTGTTCAGTCACTACTACAAGACTGTTTTACAGCATCAAATAAATCGGTTCAATAAAAAAAAAATGCAAAAGAAGAGTAAAAGAAAATATAAATATAATCATAGAAAAATAAAGAGCAAATTGTAAAGCGTAATTTAATCTAAGCTGTAAACCTTCTCAAACAGCAATGTTTTTATTCTGGATTTAAAAGTGTCTAAAGCCGGGGCATAGGGATAGAGCATAGGGACAGGGCTGGGGTGCAAATCCAGGGAACACTTCGGGTGCTAATCAGACACCCTGATACAGGGTGTACCCTGGTCAGGGTGCAAATCTATCACTGGGCACACACACGCATACTATATGTGGCAATTTAAAGCAACCAATTTACCTTGAATCCATGTTTTTAGACGTGGGAGGAAACCGGACAACCAGAGGAAACCCATGCGGACACAGGAAAAACATTTAAAATATGCCCAAACTGGAATTCAAACATGGATCCCCAGGGCTGAGAGGCGAATATGCTAACCACTAAGTCACCTTGCCACCCCAACACACCAAATTGTTTTTATTAAATGTTATTTTATCATTGTTTTTTTCTTTCTTTTGTTAAATTTGCTTCTTGTCTTTGTGTTTCAATTATGTCTCGGGACAGGACCGGCCTGCCATGCAACTTTACCAGCCAGGAGCTCGCAACCGCAAACGTATGGGCTCTGGGAGCAAAGGGTTCGAGTTCAGCCCTTTTTGTCCAGAATTAGGCCCTGAACACTTAGAGCAGGCCATAGGAACAGGTTCGGAGAAAAGTGGGGATGAATGACAAGAATTACAGCAGGCTTCAGGACAAGACATGTCAAGAGTAATATAGTGCAATTTGTATTTTAAATTTAAGTTTGCTGTTCCATCTGTGAGCCAAAGTGTTTGTTTCATTGAAAGTTGTGATTTCAACAAAATCTGGATTCTACTTTAATTACATAAAAAGATTTTCACCACATTCAGTCATTCACATTGATTGGTGCATGAATGGCCATCATGAGTTACATACATTAAGAGATGTATCAGATGTTCTTCAGTGTTTGGACAATCCTGGTCAATTTCTATTTACTGTAGTTGAACACCAAAAAGCAGGTGAACATAGTTAATGGAACAAATAAATAAATAATAAAATATATTTAAAAAATTGATATTGGAACACACTGTATATGTATACGTTATTAACACTATCTATCTACCTACCTACCTACCGACCTACCTACCTACCTACCTACCTACCTACCTACCTACCTACCTACCTACCTACTCAATTATTGGCTCCTTAACCACTAGATGGAGATGTTTCTCATTAGACATTGTCAGTTGTATGCTTTTACAGTTTGGTTTGGCATTTTTTGGAGAACATCAACAAAGATACTGCTTTTCACAGCTCTAAACTACAAAAAAAAAATTCAGATAAATGATATGCCCTTGTATGATGTAGAGATCAAAAGATGGAATGAAACTTTAGTAGGCCAAAGCTTCAACCAAGAAAAACCCAGAACAAAAGTTTACATTAAAATAAGAGATATCAGAGCAGTTATCAAGACTTTACATTGTTTTTAATATGATAAATGTCCAATGCATTCTCTCACATGTAACTAGAGTTCCAGGTACAAAGAGAGAGCTTTTCACCATTATAGCAACATGAGCTACAATTATTGTTTAAAATGTATCACATTTAACTTATTGTCAATTTGACATCTGATTAAAACAACTTAAAAGTATGGATTTTTCATAAGAAACCATAACCTAATTGAAAAATTGTGCTATTATTAGGATAAAATAATACACCTCCAAATCAGTGGCAGGTTTCCACTTCATAATCTAGGTCTAAACAGAAACGGAATTGTGTTTTTATACACTTACTTAAGTTTTAAATGCAGTAAAATTTCCACACTTTGTCACTATGTCACATGCCTGCAGAAAAAGGTGAAAGTAATTTGTCCTGTTCGTTTACAGAGGAGTCTGTAAACGTCTGTTGCTATGCCTGTTATGATGTACTGTAACTAATCAGGAGTCCACATTGACAGAACAACCAAAATGACAGAATCAGCTTTATAAGTGAAAATAAATCCTTTGAAAAAGTCAAACTTGTTTTTAAAGAAATCCACACTTTGATGTTACGGTCACATGAGTTTAAAGTAAATTTGTTGTCATTGTTTTCGCTTTCCTCCTTTATATCAGTAATATATCCCACACAGCAGAGTTTGATGGTTGTGACTCTGGATCAATAAGCCGAGAATTGATGACTGAATGTCTTGTTGAACCCTTTAACAGGATCCTTACTTATGGTATGAAAATGCTTATAAATAGTTGGCTTTAGAAAAGGGCATTATTATAATGCTGTAAATTTTTATAGGACCATTAAAGTTTGCATTAAACCCTTTGTATTTGTTGATGGACCAGCACAGAGAATAAACTGAAACCTGTGTAATGTTTGATTAAAAGACCAATAATGTCATAATCATGCTGATAGTTGTTTCATACAAATTCATTTCATCATTATCTCGGGGGCTCCCCTCGTCCATCCAGGGGAAAACGTCTCGGGCCCTGGGCAAATAAGATAAGCCTTTATTCGTCCCACATGGGAAAGTTTGCATACACAGCAGCAAAGGGACAGCAATTGGAAAGTTTAAAATATACTTTTACATCTAGAACAGAGATAGCAATTAGTATATACATAATAAAAATACTAATTATAATTAGTATTTTTAAATTCATTTTAATTAAAAAAACAGGACAGGGCACCAAAATATTGCTAAGCCCACACTCACACATACATACCCACAGACTATAGGAGCAATTTAAAGTAGCCAGTTTACCTTGAATCAATTTTTTGGAGTGTGGGAGGAAATGTCACACAAAAAAATCACACAGACAAAACGGAATTGAATGGAAATGGAAAAAAATCCACCCCGATTGGGATTCGAACCTGGACTCCACAACTCTGAGAGGCAGCCACCATGCTGCCCTTTTTTTTATTTGATTTTAAACTTTTCTTAATAACTATTGACACATATCAGTAACGCCTTACATATTGCACACATTAACACATTCATTCATTATCTTCTGCTGATTCCTTTATTAGGGTCATGAGGGGGTTCCTCATGCCCATCCAGGGGAGAACATCTCGGGCGCTGGGCAGATACACCCATGGGTGCCAATCCATTGCTGGGTACACACACATACACACACTATACAGGGTAATTTAAAACATTCAATTTACCCTTGTGTTTTTGAAATGTAAGAGGAAACCTGCACAGACACGGTGGTGAACATGCAAACTCCACCCACATTGGGATTCGAACCGGGAATCCCCAGCACTGAGAGGCGAATGTGCTAACCACTAAGCCACCGTGCCGCCCTGATGAGCACGTTTGTTGTAAAATTCACCTAAATGCACAAAAACACTTTGTGACTTGTACAAAATTTAAACATACTGCCATAACTATAGCTTAGGTTGTCACTCACTGTGCAATAATGCATTTTGCAGTAATTGTGGCCATGTTTTCTAGGGTTATTTCGAAGTTATAATATTGCCACATGTGAGATTACAAATGCAAATCGTTTAGACATTAGTAAACCATACTCAGGTAATATGGGGTATGAAGGTCGTATGGTTATTTCTTTCTGTTAAGGAAAATCACACTAGTCTTAATAAAATATGCAAAAGGTTTTATGTAGCAATATTGGTTTCACAAGGTGGGCTTTCGGATTTTTAGGCTATAAAAGGGATGTTGTGCCAGATGATTTCACATAAGCAGCTTGTTATTTCATTCCCTTTTTTGTTGACCCAAAAAATGAGGTAAGTATTAGTACATAGTTGGTAAATTTATGTGTAATGATGTTAAAGCTGAATCGTTCTGTGACTGAAACATTCCGTGTCTGGTTTAAAATCTTAGGATCAGTTAAGGATTTTACTCTTCTTTTGAATTTACAGATAGATCGAACACTAAACGTTGAGATTCCGGCAGTTTTGTACATTTCACTCATTCAGTAATGAGCTGTCTGAATTAATCCACTGTCAACCGTTTTTATGTCTTTAAAACATCTAATTATGCAGTATAACAAGTCGTTCAATAATTTGTGATGGTAGCGCAGTGGTATAGAGCGTTTGGAATTTTTTTATAGGTATTCATGTATAAAATATAATTAAAAGTTAGTCTCAGATATTTTTAGGCATTTAGGAAAGGCGTATAAGGCCCTGACAGCCTGCCACTGCATTCCAGCCATGCTTTCCTGGAATCCATTAAACTACAACCAGTCTGCCTATTGTCCAAACTTCATTATCTCACAGAAATACACTGCTCAAAAAAATAAAGGGAACACTTAACACAATGTAACTCCAAGTAAACCACGCTTCTGTGAAACCAACCTGTCCAGTTAGGAAGCAACACTGATTGTGAATCAGTTTCACTTGCTGTTGTGCGAATGGA
>JAOUQT010052356.1:0-10768 GCA_025769995.1 Xyliphius kryptos | reverse complement strand
TAGAGGTAGCATGAGGCGGTGTCTACAACCCACACAAGTTGCTCAGGTAGTGCAGCTTATTCAGGGTGGCACATCAAAGGCCAGCTGTGGCAGCAAGAAAGTTTGCTGTGTTGGTCAGCACAGTGTCCAGTGCATGGAGCAGATACCAGGAGACATGGAGGGGGCCGTAAGAGAGAACATCCGCCGCCTCATCAGGAGCATGCCCAGGCGTTGTAGGGAGGTCATTCAAGCACGTGGAGGCCACACACACTATTGAGCCTCATTTTAACTCGTCTTGAGGAATTTCCACTGAGGTTGGATCAGCCGGTCATTTGATTTTCTACTCTGATGTTGAATATGATTCCAAATCCAGACCTCCATGGGATAATCATTTTGATTTACATTTTGATTATGTTTATGTTATTTTGTTCCTAATGCATTCCACGATCAACTAAATAAACATTTTCAACTGAAACATTTTATTCATTGAGATCTAGTATGTGTTTAAAAATGGCTCAAATAGCTTTTTACAAAAAAGTGTATCATTTAAGGTGCCTATTAAGACCATATTTTGAATAATAAACCTAAAATTACATATCATAAGTTTGTTTAAGCTTGATAGACTTATCACCCAGTTATAGGTCGAACACCTAATCAAGTGCTCACACTAGTTTTAAGGATTTAAGAAATTCAAGTTAAACATGTACATCACACTTCAATACATTATTAATTTATTCTAACTGTTAACTCACTGTACTATCTAACCACTATTTAATTAACATATTTTACTATTAGGATTTTTACTTTTTTAATTTTATTTTATTGTTGTATTTCTACTGTGTTTTTGCTGCTACTGATCGCTAAATTTCCTCCGGAATAAAGTATCTATCTATCTAAATCTATAGATCTCTTGTCATTACGTAGTGAAGATTCTCGTATCAGTTTGGTTTAAAGAAGTCATCACAAACCGCTACATACATAAACAACTTTGTGTAGAGCAACATTAACACAAAGAGGAGTAGGAGTTTTGTACTCACTTGGTGCTGCAGGATAGTTTGTTGAACTATTCGTGCATAGTTATCGAGTTTAACTCCAGAGTTACTGCGACTCCTCATTTTGCCCTCCCTGTTGTCCTTAATTAATCAGCTCCAACAACATTGTCGTACGTTTACAAACATACAGACTTTAATTCGTTTGTTAATAACGGTAATACTTTTACAAGTCGGAGCTGCGCCACGGCGTTTGCAGGTGAAGCTGCCAGACCGAGGTTCCTTCTTTACTCGCAGTGCTGCGGGACTAAACAGCACAACCACAGGCTGAACGTAGCTTTATACAAATACACTACAATACAAACATTTCTGTCAAGTAAAACTACAACGTATTTAATACATTAAACTTATTCAGACAAGCGACTAATACGCGTCGACCTGAATTCCAAAACGCTGCAGGCTTATATTTTGATAGGTAGTTTTAGTGTCTTGTACGGGAGAAATAACACCACTCGTGACGTTGTCAAAATAGTAGACAAGGACATTTTCCTAAACTCGGTACAAACAGGCTGTTAAGGTTCATAGTTTTAAGTTCGTGTTGTAAAAGCCTTTGAAATCAAAAGTTGATGACGTAAAGGTGTAATAATGTAAGTTATGTAATTGAAAGCGTTGGTTATAGAGGTGCCCTTGAACCTAATTGCCAATTATAAAACAGGTAGTTTCGGTCCTTTAATCTGATTGGCTGAGCCGCTTGTCTTGCCATAACGTTATTCACAATAACCCACACCTCTGACTGCTTCACATTTGTATAAATGCACGCTATAAAATATATTGTTCACCCGAACTTTTTCATTAACAGTGTTTTGTAATTTGGCCACTAAATGGCAGTATTTGGTTGTTAAAGGAACCGGAAATCTTTAACTTGTAGTCAGGGTTCAAAAAACAGACTGGATTATGTCGCGGAAGGCAATTTTATTGCCGGCTTTGCATTCAGTAAACACATTTATAAATCAAACCTTTTTATTTTGTATTGTAGTGTGTTGGTAATCGATTTATAAAGCGTACTCCTCTGGATGGGCATGGGAAACCCCACCGCAACCCTAGTAGAGGATTAAGTGGAAAATAATGAATGTATATCTGAATAAAGTGTATATGTTAATAAAGGTTTATTAACAATAATGCACACCCTATCGTGCCATATTTCTTTATTAAGTTACACTTTCATTTATTCCTTAGCTAAAATAATAATAAAAAAAGAAAAAATATAAATGATTTTAATTGATTTTGGTGAGTAGCATATTTGAGTAGTGTGAAGCACATCTGCCTCTCAGCTGGAGATCCAAATCTGGAGTTTCCAAGTTCTCCTTGTGTCAGCGTACCAGTCAGATTTTTTTCTGGGTTCTCCAGTTTCCTTCCACAGTCCAAAAACATGAATTCAATGTTAATTGGCTGCTATAAATTGGCCCGCCTATATTTGTTGTATAGTTTGTGTGAGTGAGTGTGTGCCTAGCGATGGCTTGGCACCCTGGCCTGGGTGTATCTGCCTAGCGCTCAAAATGTTCTTCCCTGGATGGGCATGGGGAACCTCCTGTGACCCTAGTAGAGGATTAGGCGAAAAATAATGGGATCAAGGTGAAGTACAGTGGAGTATTATTACTGATACACATCCTTACAATTCTGCATGTGATTGTATTTACTTTGCTTTTCACAAGTATTAAGATGTTTAGCATTTTTAACATCCAACCTATTTAAATTTTGGATAAATGATGCAGTACACACACACACAGCTGTGAATTTCTTCCTTCATCAAATTATGAAAGAAATAATCAGGATGTGATATATTATTGTCTGTCCCTATAAAAAGCCACATTGTGAGACAAATATTATTCAACTAAGACAATAAACAATAAAGAGTTGTGTATTTATTCAACAATACAAATAGTCCTCTTGCTTTCCAACATGTTATTGGGCCAAAAAATTAAAAACTGTGTTGGGCAGGTCATTTCCTGTAATACAAATTTCCCACACGTGCAGAGAAAGGTTGAATAAATTTTAAAAAAAAAGGCTTTTAGAGCACCTTGAATGTAAAGACATAAAACGATGATTTTTACAAATCAACTTATGTAACTGCAAGCTGGACCATAATATATCTATTTTTATTTTTTTTTTTATCTTTAAAACTTGCGGAGATTCGTTGGTATCCACCAAGTGGCAGCACTAGCACACAAATGGTTCTCCTCCAACCACAGGTTTTGGATTTTGTTTGGGGGGAAATATGTCTGTTTAAAATCAGTGTCAATAAAAAAACAATGTCAATGTCAATATTTATGAGAAGATCTCTCATTTATTCCAGATAAGTCATAGTTAATGTCTGTACTAGAGCTGAAGTTAAGGCTTTCCAGACTAGTGGATGCTTTTCATACCAGATTCATCACATTATGTCTTCATGCATCACGCTTTGTGCCAAGGGATTCAGGTATGCTGCAACAGGATATGACCTTTCCTAAAGTATGTAGCAAAGAATCAACTAAAATAGCTTTGGGACTATGAGGCACATTATCTCATCTTTACTGTATAGATGCACTCAGTTTTACAAACAACTAATGTTAGCAGCACTGCTGTGTCTAACTCACTCGTTCCAGTACAACATGTACTAACCCATCTGTTTCACAGCAGTGCTAAAAATGACTCAACACCCAAATAATCTGTGGTGGTCCATAAGTCCTGACCATCATGGAACAGAGCAAAGGAGAAAAACAGTGTGTAAAGATAAAACACAGTTTGTAACTATTGAAATACAAAGTTCATCTATATAAGTGAAGATAATGAAATTATAAATAAATATAAATTCAAGGAGGTGTAATTAATAAAGCATCCGCTAAGTACAGTCCCTGACAAAAGTCTTGTCGCATAAGGATATCGAAACTTAAAATAGTATATAACTTCAATCTAACAATAATTAGTAGTTACAATATATGGTTCACTTTATTGTCAATGGCTTTCACATTAAACTGTGTGTAACGTGAAACTGTCAAATAGTGCCCTGATGTCCACAGCATGGGAAAACCCAAAGCATCTGTTTGTGCAAAGACAAAGGTCTTGCCATGTCTTTAAGTGATTCAAACAATCAAAGATTAGAGCGACACCTGATCATAAAGTCCTTGAAGAACAAGTTTGTTGCTGAGGTGGCAGACATCTTTATTGTGTCCAATCAAGTGGAGAGGAAAAGAAAAAGATTCCAAGAAACTGGTGATGACAAGTCCAGATCAGACAGACCCCTTAAAACAACTTAAGGAGTGTTTGTTGCTTCAACAGTCCGGGGCCAGCCCTTTTTCAGCTGCAGCAGAGCATAATGTTCACTTTTCTGATGAATCATCGTTTGAACTGCATCCCAATGGCAGCAAATACTGTAAAAGACCCTAAATTTACCCAGAACTCAGTCAAGTTTGGTGAAAGAAAAATCATAGTATGGGGGTATCTAAGAGCTGTGCAAAGAGGATAGCAACATAAACAGCCTAAAGTAAACATTCTTGCTGTCCATTATTGTCCAAACCACAAGAGAAGGCAAATTCTGCAGCAGGATACTACAGTCTCAATGTCAAAGTTCCAGAAAGCAAGGAAGATCAAGGTGCTCTAGGATTGGTCAGCCAGTCAACGGACTAGAACATTATTGAAGATATCTTGGGTAAGATGGAGGAGGAGGCTTGGAAGATGAAACCAAAAAAATCTCGATGAACTGCCCTTCAGCCCTGCAAGACTGCTTTCTTTGCCAATCCAACTACATCAATACGTTATTTGAGTCATTGTGAAGATGCATGAATGCATACTTCAAGATCATGGAAGTCATACACAATATTAATACATTTTTCCAAGGCACCATAAAGTTATGTTCTAATGTTATTGCAGAATGTTCATGTATTCGAAGTAAAGTATATGTAGAACTTTGTCTAAGCAAAACCTAACCTTTCTGTTCTAATTAAAATATTAAAATTAATAAATGACACAAAACTTTCTTTTGGTATAATAAACATAATCCAATGCCTTGCATTTAAGCCATTTCTGATTTCAATCAGTTAACTACAAGTTATTATTTGTTCTTCCTACAACATATATAAATGACAAGACTTTTTCCAGGGACTGTATATAGTATCATGCAAAGTGCATCTATCATTTATTTAGGTGGTTTAACACTTAAGCGTGAGAATGAAAGAAATTTAAGTAAGAGTTCCAAAGCAGCTGTCAAAGCAAACAACACAGAGGTCAAAAAGATAAACAGAAAATGTCTTTAAATAGAATGTATCTGATTCGTATGACCTTGCACAAAGTTCTGTCTCATCTTTAAATAATGAACAGTACTTTTTACATGAAACCACATCACTGATAAGCGTTGGCTGTCTGCTTGGATTCTTATGAAAACAGTGATACAGATGTCACATCAGAATATAAACAAGAAATAAATCAATATTTAATATATCAATACATATCATTTAATAGCCATTTACATCTTACTGTACAGGTGTGTTTCAAACTAACTTGTAATTTTGTATACACAACACAAATTAACAAAAAAAAGGAAGTCAGTGAACAAACTTTAAAAAGTTGGTTTGGAAAGGATACATTTGGCTAAAAAAAAAACAACAACCCAAAAATCAAAGAAGCCGTGCAAAGTTGGTTTAAAATTGGATTCCTATGGCGCTCTCCCCTTTTGCTCCAAAAAGCACAACCTAAGTGGCTGTGTACTACCATACTGCAAAATTTCAACGTTGTATGTTAAAAGCTGAAGAAGAGAAACGTTTACATTTTTGTGCAAGAATAATAATAAGAACAAGAAGTTGGCTTTTCAAGCCAATGTAATTGTTAAGTAAAAAAATGTAATTAGTATACTGAGTTCATAACATGTCCGCTGTCAATCCACTGTATTAGTATTATGAACTCAGTATAATGTGCTGAAAACATATGGGGCTGTAGGTGTTGCAAAATTTGTACAGTAAGGATTATTGACAGAATTTACATTCTTGTCAGCAAAAGTAATCTATATTGGTGAAGAGATCAGTATTTTAACATTAAAAATTTTGTTTCATTAGAGGAACATGTTCAAGTATTCCATTCTTCATTAACAGTGGAAAACCAAATCTTTAAACAGGACTAACCCTTATTTACATTAATTGATTAATTCCATTATTACATATTGATGCAGACTTCTCCAAATGTTATGAAATAGCAGGAACAATTGATTATTTACTTTTGTATAATAAAAATATTTAGGTTTAAATTCCAAAGAATATGGTTTGGTTATTTGCATTATAGTTATATGTATTAAAACTACAAAATGCAGTGTTATGTTCGATGGAGATGGACGAGGAGTGTAAAAACAGAGTTGTACCAAACAAAGTGAACGAGGACATATGTATGTAATATTAAAATAGTGTCCAACTGTGCTGTCTATTCAGTTTTATAACAGAAATGTAAGTTTATTTAAGGTTAGTATGTAAAGAGTAAATTAATTTCCAACAGTCCACTGGGATTTGATGAATTGTTCACTTCTTGAGAACAATGACTTATTGGTCCCTTATCACTCATTCTTTCACGGAGTTACACAAGCTTTGGCAGACAGACCAGTGTGGACAGAGGCATGACCAGCACACTGCTTTAGCTCCCATATTTATGATAAGAACATTTTTTTTTTATCTATTTGCACATTCATGAGAATATTGGAAAGATGGGAAGAAGTTGGAGTAGCGTATGTTCAGTAAAGACAATATGTCCCTATATAACCTAGTTTTTAAAAGTTTAAATAGTTCAAATTATGTTTTATGGTGATGTTCAAATGAAATTTGAGAATAACTTTAAAAAATGCATAGTAAAGTAATAAATAAAACACCACTCTTCTAATTATGACCATTGTATATTCATAAAAACAATGCACATTAGTAACTAGTGAAAAGTTTTTATTCGATTAATAATGCTAGTAATAAACTACATATACAGTACACTCATTCATTCATTCATGTAATAAACAATACAGTGACATAATGACTGACTAACAATACTTATTCAAACACCACAACTGGATACATTATTAAGGCATACAAAATGTGCAAAGAGAAATAAAATAAAAAATAAAATAAATAGATTACTGGATATAGGAAAAGCTTTTGACAGTCTTACATGAGAAGCTTTAAGACCAAAGTTCTGTGACAGCAGTAACATATAGGAAATCAATCTAAGCAGATCTGCAAACAGTGAAGTGATGAGCAAGCACAATCTTTTGGTCTTCAGTCTGTTGAACATGGCCACATCTGCACCTTTGATCATACTTTCTCTATCTTTCTGATGAAGTACATCTGTAGTTCAACGACACACGGGTTGAAAGTCTGCACAGGCTGTATCGACAAACCGCCACCAGTACTATGCATAGAGCATCTAGGCATAGAGCGATCGAATACCAACTGTGTCCTGGACTTTATAACTGTTCTAACAGCATTTTATCTGTCATACCTCTACCATGCACACCACCTGAAATCAGATACATGTCAAGCCTTCGTTAAAATTGCTGAAAATAATAGTATTAAGAGTATATCACTGGAAAATGAGGTCAGTGTTGGTCAAGTTTAAAGAACATGCATGACATTAATTTACTAGGGTAATAATTAGACTTGATGTAGCTTAATGATCGGTATAATATGGTTTACAGTTCATGCACTTTTCTGCATCATTCATAAGAATACATTGCATTTATCTTAATACTATCCATCACAGTTACATTCATCTGATTCCACTGGGTTGACGCAGGCAGAATAAGTCAGTGGTACTCGGGATAAAACTTCTCACTCCTAGGAATTT
Organism: Xyliphius kryptos; assembly: GCA_025769995.1. NCBI lineage: Eukaryota > Metazoa > Chordata > Actinopteri > Siluriformes > Aspredinidae > Xyliphius > Xyliphius kryptos. The sequence continues at coordinate 2,957 of JAOUQT010052356.1, read as the reverse complement.
ATAGTTTGGCTGAAGGAACAGTGACCTTTTCTGTGAGACAAAGACAAAAGAAAAAACATTCAATGAACTGAACACCTGGCTCGTTATTTAAAATACTGAAGTAACCACATCATATTATAGTATTGTTTTCTGTGCAAAGATTATTTAAAAAATTGGAGCTGAATTTATAAGATTTAAAATGGTCAGAATTACTCTTTTTTTTTTTAACGTATTACAAAATACGACACAACAGTACCTGCATATCCCTGTGGAGCACTCATAGTTGTTCTGGCAATAAGCACCATGGGGTTTAGTACCCATGATTCTCCAAAGTGGAGTCATGCGGGCTGTTCTTCTGAGCACCTTCTCAACCTTTTGCACCGTGCCAAAATTTGGCTCCGCTACAGGGGCTGGTCGGCACGTTACCTGTAGGAGCAAAACACCCAACTTTACAGATAACCTCAATATATTCTCAAAGTTCACAAATGGATGTTTTTAAAATGATCATTTAATTCATTCCCAATTTCATAATTAAAGAGCATTTTAAACTAGATTACTTAAAAGCAATTATAAAGACCAATACTGTACCTGTTGGATGGTCAACAAAAGCATCAGGCACCAAGCTAAAGCTGCTTTTCTGTTGAGATGACTTTGCTCCAGCATGTTAGTGGATTTTAGTCACAGCTCTCTCAGGCAAGACTCTACTTCAAACCTTGTAAACCGTGTCACCAGTAAGACATCCAGTCGGAGTCTCTTGCCTATATAGCCGTATCTCTTTGCATCTCGTGCTGCCTGCCTGTCTGCCTTTTTGTACCCAGCTGTGACATCACATGTTTGCTTAATATTTGCAATGGATGATAAGCATTCCTCTGAGGGCCTGGGTGAGCATGCAGCCAGGGTTATGGGAAGTGGGAGATGAACCAGAACAAATGGAAGTAACAGTAAGACAGAACATCCCATGCCTATCACTAGGGTAAGGGTTGTTCCAACCAGGCAAAGACGTACCAATAAATACAGGTGAAGTTGTTCTCCCTTATATTTTAAGTTGATTAACAACTGTGAAAAATCAGGATACATATCTTTAATTCCATACTTCCAAATTTATCTCTACCATATACTTAAATTATTATACTAATTAGAAAAGATCTGGCCCATGCAATCTTTTACCTTTTTCTTCCTTAATCCTCCCTCTTTTGTAATAGGGGTCAAGGGCTTTTAGCACATTCCCCTAAATGTGTAGCCCAAAATAATTCTGGATTTGATGCAAAAACTTTAGACTATTAACATCAGTTCATGATCTAAACATACACCACCTGAAATCTATGGTTTTAAGTTTACTTGACATTAAGTTACAACTTTTATAGAAAAAAAATATTATAACCTACAATTATGTTAAAAAGATGTCTTCTGAACCAGATCATAATATAAATCATAATGATTATATTCTTCAGGTAGTTATTTTTTAGTCAAAATGTCCAATGTTGTTTCACTTCATTAAAACTGACAAAGGTCCTTACAGATCAATTCTGAGCCTTGCTTGCGCTGTATCTGAAGACATAGTTAAACACCACCCTTTAATACTGTAATCAACAACTTACTTTAACATAACTTCTAGCCTGCAGAGCATGTTTTGGGAAATATTAGTACTCCTGCAGATTCCCACTTATAACATCTTTAAATAAAAGATTTAAATGCCAGTTATTTTAATTGATCACCTAGAACTAAAACTCAGACAAATGTTGATTACAAAAAAATGCACACCAACTTACCTATGCTGTATTTTACTGTGCAGCAGGGAAAAAAAAACATTCTTGTCCAAGTGGACCACTTGGGTGCCTGTTTAAATATTCATAACCTTGATGTTTCACTACATCCGAATGATTTTGGCACGATTCCCTTTGATACAGGCTCAGAGTCCAACTTCCCTAATCAGCCAACCAATGTCATTACAGTATTATCTCTAATTACATTTCTATTACTTTTTACATTTAATATCATGTACAATGCCTTGCAAAAGTATTCAGTCCCCCTGAACATTTCATCCTTTTGCCACATTTCAGGCTTCAGACATAAATATATCATTACATTAAGTCGATGAGCAGAAGCTTTTATCCAAATTGACTTACAAATCAGAGAACACACATCAGTAGTTAAGTAGGAACCACTACCACTGTAGTATAATTAAACCTGATTAATCATTATTCAGTTTAACCTCTCTAATATACATTGTTAAAAAAAAAAAATAAGGGAACACTAAAATAATACATCCTAGATCTCAATGAATAAAAAGTTTCAGTTAAAAAAAAAATTATTTAGTATATAGTGGAATGCGTTGAGAACAAAATAACAATGATCAAAATGTAAATCAAAATTATTATCTCATGGAGGTCTGGCTTTGCAATCATACTCTTAAAATCCCTCTGACCACTGTGCAGGACTTAAGTAGGTCATTACCAAGACAAATTGACACTGTATTGGCCTAAAAAGTAGGCCCTACACCATACTAATAAATTATTGTGGTCTAAATCCAGGTGTTTTAGTTTCAGGTGGTCGTGGAAAACCTGATTATAACGTAAAACAATATGTAGAATGAATATAGTGTGAGCTGTGTCCACACAGTTGCTTACATTAATTTATCAGTAGGCTTTTCAAGGACACAACAGGGAATGACTAAGCCAAGTTTCAGCTTTGTGCTCACGAAGATGCAAATCATCCGAGGTGTTGCATTTGATTGCAATATGGAACAAACAATTGAACGTAGGAAATCCCTAGTCTTTCCAAGGACATGATTGGGAATCACAGAGCCAAATGTCACCCTTGTAGGTACTTGGGAAGTGGGAGAATTAGTAATGAGTGAGTCAGTCAGTGAGGGCGTTGGCATTTGCACAGTATATACACTGCTCAAAAAATAAGAGAACACTTAAACAACACAATGTAACTCCAAGTAAACCACACTTCTGTGAAATCAACCTGTCCAG
>JAOUQT010052327.1:0-10769 GCA_025769995.1 Xyliphius kryptos | reverse complement strand
AAGAGTGCATTATTTCTGAAAAAATCAAGTGTTCTTGAATTGTTCTCTAATTTTGATCTCCAGTGTATATATAAATATAGTGATGTGGACTCTGTATCGGACTGTTGTGGTGAAGAAGGAGCTTAGCCACCAGGCAAGGGTCTTGATTTACAAGTCGGTCTATGTTCCTACCCTCACCTATGGTCATGAGCTTTGGGTAATGACCGAAAGAACGAGATCGTGAAACAAGCGGCCGAAATGAGTTTCCTCCGCAGGGTGTCTGGGCTCACCCTTAGAGACACGGTGAGAAGCTCGGTCAACCGGGAGAGACTCAAAGGTAAGGGCCCTCACTTATAGATTGAGGTTTGGGGCTCCAAACACTGTGAAGTCGCTTTGTGACGACGCACTGTTGTAAAAAGCACTACATTTCTTGAACTTGTTAATATTAAAATAATTTGAACTGTAAACCGCATAGCGTTCTTCTGTGATGCCTAGAAGATATTCAGACATTTATTCCCAGAATCATTAAAGCCTAATCCCGATTGTTGAGTATGCTGTTGCTGTGCCTGTTTGGACACCAAATGGGTACAAGCTGTTCTTCCAGCAGGACAAAATTCCAAGCCAAATCTTTTCGACAATGGCATTTATAGAGAACATGCCTTTCCCATGAGCTTCCCAGCATCATCCTTAAACCCAAGCGAGAACGGTTCACCAGAGACGGGTTCCAGTAAAAACCATTTTTTCATTTTTAACCCTAAAAACCAAGCAGTGGTGTGAAAATGAATGGAGTCGTTTACTGTAGATGTTTGAAGGTTAAAGTTCAGCTGAAACTTCTCAGGAGAACATTTAGCAAGGGTCTGACGGTTAATTGAATAATAAGCAGTGTTTAGAAGAGAGCGGGATCGGAGAACAGACGGCTGTGTCTCGGTTTCTGTCCCGCTGAGACGTCTGCCGCCAGAGTCTGCCACTAATTATTTAATTAACATGACGAACGGGGCTGCTCTACATCTGCTCGCGGGTGTCACGCAGAACGTGCTGTAACCTTGAGATGCGCTTATTCTTCATCCCAATACATTATTTATTCAGTAGCCAAATGAGAAACCTCTGCGTAATCCCTCTCTTACATGAGTCTGTTTAGAGACAGTGCAGTTGACACACATATGATCATCTATTAATGTATTCGTAAAACTCACTGCTGCTTTAAACCTTCAACTCAGGGTCACGCCGTAAAACTGTTTATACAGCAATGCAGTTAATGCAGTAATGGATCTGGGTTTGGATGACATGGGCACACGTCCAGATTCTTCTAACATCAGAGGCAACAAAATTCTTAATGGTGACATTTCTGAGACTTTATGTTGCTTATTTTGCACGTCACGCTTTCGCCTATACGGTCATCTCTTCTATAAATGCCAAAGCCCTCACTGACTCACTCTTCACTAACTCTCCCACTTCCCAAGTTCTTACAAGGCTGAAATTTTGGCATTATGATTTCCCATCATGTCCTTGGAAAAACTAAGTAGTTCTCGTCTTCCTACGTTGGACGGTTCGTTCTATATCGCCATCAAAAGCAAGACCCCACAGGTGTCGCATCGGGGTATTCCAGAGTACCTACACATCTAAAACTTGGCTGTTTCATTACCCATCATCTCCTTGACAAAATCAAATGCTTCTCATTTTCTAAAATTTGGTGGTTTATACGATATCGCCATCGAACGCAACACCTCGGATGGATTGGGGTCTTGGCGAGTACCAAAAAAGCTGAAACTTGTTCCGTCATTCCTGATCATGTTCTTGGAAAACCTACTGTTCTCTAACGGTCAGGACCCCAATATGACCACCACAGAACAGGTATCATTTGGTGGGTGCATTATTCCTATCCCAGCAGCGTTACTGCACTAAAACCCCCTCAGCGCACCAGTGTCACTGCAGAACTGACAATAAACAATACGCTAGCTGTACTATACCTGTTTAGTGACACTCCTGACCGACAGACGCCAGCAAACCTACAGGGGACTAATATAAACATACAAATAAACAAACAAAATCAATCTATATGTTAAAACAAAATAGCAAAGGAGCAAACGTTTGACTGGTACTGTAAAAACAAAAGGTTAATTAAACAAACAGCCTTAATTTGTAAACTGCCCAAATACCCCACCAAAAAAACAACGCACAAAACAAACATATATGATCTGGTCAGATCACAGAAGTCCTTGCCATCTGCCAAATTCCAAATAAACTTTTAATCTGCTTTTTTAAATAAATCCTTGTTCCTGCCACTCTTTTGTAAAGCACAGATTTGGGGTGAATCCAGGAAACGGTCGTCTTGTGCATTTTTCCAATCTCTGCTGCAGATCTCTCCAGCTTCTTCAGAGTGCTTTTCAGTCTCCCAGTTGCTTCTTTGATTGCCCTTCCTAATCAGTCACTAACTTTTGATGGATGGCCTTGTCTGAGCAGAGTCATGGTTGTGCAAGATCCTTCCAGTTTTTCAATCATGAACTTAATGGTGCTTTATGGAATGTTTAATGAGAGAACGATACGGCTAGAATATCATTTAATAGCTCTCACCTCCTCGATCAATAGCCTTGGTTAAGTATAACTTTGCTCCAGACTAGTTATGATAGTTATGTGACATTAATTATATTTGCGCTGGTTTGCCTCGAAACTGGTGCTATTTAGGACAATATGTTTTTATATTGAGAAAACATGCCACCTATATTACAGACACAGACAGATTCAATTCAAGGTCTTCTGATGACAACTGTTTCTACAGAAATATGGAGTTCCTTAAGGTTTCTGAAGATTCACACTTGAAAATTCTCATTAAATCCATTTTAAATGCATTTTTTCAAATAAATAATGCAGAGCCTGATATAGAAAAGCACTACGTGGATTTTAATAGACACTCTTCGAAAGATGCTAATTTGGCGGTGTTAGAAATGTTAATTATTGCCTTATTTATTGTGCATGGTGTACTGTAGAAGGGAAAAGTCGATGTTGTATATCGTTGTGTGTCGGCCATAAGCTTATTACAGAGACGAGGGTACTACTTTCAAGTCCACTGATTTACTATACGTTTCTAATTTGTGTAGATTGTGTTCCATTAAGTCATTGCATCTTTTTTGTCAGCTGATTGAGAGTTTAAGACCATAGCCTTTAAGAGAAAAAATTTGGATTTCATGGAATCTTCTGACAAGTATTTACACTGTCAGGACCTCCTGATGGCAAAAGCAAAAAAGCTTGCTGACTGAACGTGGTGGGATTGTTGAGCTGCATAAGCAAGGCCTCTCACAACGTGCAATCGCTGCTGAGGTTGGACGTAGTAAGATGGTCATTTTGCAATTTTTAAATGATCCTAAGGGTTAAGTATTGGCTGTTTGATTGGCTGTCAGTCATCTACACGTCACCTTTTTGTCTACTACCAGCCGCTCAACTTCTGTCAAAAGTTTGGCTTTAAAAAAAAAAACTATTTAAATATATTCTAAAATATGGCTGGAGAATAATAAAATAAACACAATGTTAAACAAAAAAACAACACTATTATTTTTTGCTGCTTTCTAAAATCATTTGAATCTTCTTCTTTCACCATTTATTATTTAGGGGTCACCATAGCGATGAACTCGCATATATGACTTGGCAAAGTGTTTTACGCCGGATGTCCCTCCTAACACAACCCTCACCTCTACCGGGCTGGACACACACACACTATGGGGACAATTTAGAGCATCAATTTGCATTAAATCCATGTTTTTGGACGGTGGGAGGAAACCAGAGAACCCAGAGAATACCCATGCGGACTCGGGGAGAACATGGAAATTCCATCCAGATCAGGATTTGAACCTGGAATCCCCAGAGGCGAACATGCTGACCACTAAGCCAATAAGTCAGCTTTGCTTAAACTTGGCTTCACCTACGAAATATTCCATCATCAGCTTTGCACTCACCTGATTTAATGACCAATACAATATTAATTTAATTTAACAAGATTTGTTTTTTGTCACATGAAAAACAAACATGACAAGAACTATAAAATGATGCACATGCGTGGAGTCCACAAGTTAAAAAAAAATAACCAGCATTGTTTAATAATATAGCGACAATTCTGTATCAGCAATACATAACTGATTTTATTTGCATGAATAATTTTGTTTGACACTCTGGTGTGACCGGGCAGTTAAGTGCGAGTTTGTTTCAGATCCCCTGACCTGTAATTATTAGTTTGAATCAGTACGTTAACAGCCCGGGGTCATGGAATCTCACTCCGCTTTTCATCCGTTGGATAATCCTCATACGGCGGACACTAACATTACAGTAATGCTGATATAATTAATAAGTGATCCTGTGATATTTTAAATAACAGGTTAAATTATCAGATTAAACGCTATTTAAGTAAATGAGTGAACTCCTGTCTCACTGTTGTGCATTCAGATAAAAACTCATAAATAAAACCAGCTGTGGATCTGGGATTTATCTGTTCATTTTGTCTGCTGAACTTACAATTAATCACAGTGCAACAGTGACTGGCTCGCTGAGACGTTCCTCCGGTGTTATCCGTGTGCTGGAGTGGTCTGCAGCGTGTCCCACAGCCAGAATAATCAGAGAGGGTGTCGGAGATCGATGAGCTCGGTCATGTTCGCAGGTGGTGATAGTTAGGAATGAAGGACAGATAAGGCTTTGATGTTCGGCACGTTCGCTGTGGAAAATGGAAAATGCCTGACAGATATTTCTAGCACATGAATCGAACGAGCGAGAACAATAAAAGAACAATGATCCCATTTTTTTCTAATTGTTGTTCTACTTTTAATAATTAAACACCGTTGCAGTTATATTATTAAAATAAAAAAAATACTGATTAATGATGGCACCGTGGCTTAGTGGTTAGCACGTTCTCCTCTCAGCGTTGGGGATTCAAGGTTCGAATCCCAATCTGGGTGGAGTTTCCATGTTCTCCCTGTGTCTGCATGGGTTTCCTCAGGGTTCTCCGGTTTGCTCCCACAGTCCAAAAACATGGATTCACTGTAAATTGGCTGCTCTAAATTGATTCCTCCATATGGTCTGTGTGTGTGAGGGAGTGTGTGCCCAGCAATAGATTGGCACCCTGTCCTGGGTGTATTTGCCGGCGCCCAAAACGTCTACCCCCACGCAACCCCAGTTGAGTAGAACAGAGGTAGCATGAGGCAGTGCTCAGGTAGTGCAGCTTATTCCGGATGGCACATCAATGCCAGCTGTGCCAGCAAGAAGGTTTGCTGTGTCGGTCAGAGCATGGAGCAGATACCAGGAGACAGGCCAGTACACCAGGAGACATGGAGTGTTAGTGTTCCCTTTATTTTTTTTTGAGCAGTTTATATAAGGAATCTGTTTTCACCTCTAATTGGCATTTTTTTTTTATAAAGCTTAGAAACCGGATAGTATTTTTTTTGAGGGGGAAAAAAAGCCTAAAAGAATAAAAGTTTGTGTATTTAATATTTTTTGTTATCATGTTCTTGATGGTGGTGTAGTTCGAGGGTAGGTGTAGCACAGCGTTTGGTGCTCCTGGCTGGGATGAACAGTGATCCCTGGTTCCAGCGCTGTGGGTTTTGGCCGCTGCTTGCTACTTTAGAGATTCCATGTTGCCCCAAGCCTTTGTTACTTAAAACTGTTTTCATTGCTGTCCACATATTAAAGTCCTGAGGGATTTAAACAAAGGTATTTTGGTGTAGAGCTTAAAAATGGTGTGTTTCTTACAAAATGTGAACGTTGAGGTTCTGTATCTTCAGCCTTGCTGATCATTCTGAACATATACAGTGTAAAGTAAAACTTTACACACCCCCTCTTGCTCTATTGTTCATTGCCTCCACTTACCATAGAGATGGATGGTCTTTGCAGTTTTACGATTATAGACTGTAGTCCATCTTGTTGGTTCTCTGTTGGTCAGGAGCATCATACAACCGGTATCTATTTGGCTGGTGGTTTGTTGGTCAGTTCTGCAGTGACACGGCTGGGATAGGAATAATGTGGTGCTACTGTTTGGGTCCTGACCTTTAGAACAGATTACACACAGATGGACTACGGTCTGTAATTGTAGAACTACAAAGTCCATCTTTACTGAGAGTAGAGCAGTGAGGAGACGTGTCCAAACATTTGACTGGTGCTGCAGGTCCTGTATATTTAAATGCTCAATTTGCATCCAGAGTCTTAAATCAAGCCAGATGCAGAGGAGCCGCTGTTGCCGTGGGAGACGGTCTATTTTTAACGTCTTAAATTGAAGTTTTTTTTTTTTTTTGTGTTTTAATATCAGAAACATAACTTTAATAACATTAAAAAATATATATTATTTATTATCTATTAATTATATATTATTTTAAAAAATATATTTATTTTCACCATTAATTCTGTTACACAGTGCTCCCGCTGGCTGTCATTGGACAATTAGAATCTTTATTTATTTCTTCTTAATTATAAAAAGGACTCCCCATGTGTTACCGAACCACCAGGAACCATGGCCCTAAATATCATGTACTGTAATCCATAGGTAAAAACTCGTCGTATATAGAGGTAATGTACAGCAGTATTATAAATCTTGCAGAATTAACCTGAATCATTTCTTGACCATGTAGGATCATTCCACTTAATTCACTACGAGCGTCGCGGGGTGGTTCCCTATGCCCATCCTGGGGAAAACCTTTCTGGCGCTGGGCAAATAAACACATGCCAGGGCCCCAACCTATCGCTGGACTCGCGCGCGCGCACACACACGTACACACACGTACACACACACACGCACTGACTATAGATGCAATTTAGAGCAGTCAGTTTTCTGTGAATCCATGTTTTTGGACTGTGGGAGGAAACCCACGCAGACATGGGGAGAACACGGAAACTCCACCCAAATTAGGATTTGAAATAATAATCCATGTTAAACACGACTGCCGCCCTTAGTTAAATGTGTGTGATTTAGTGACATCTAGTGGTCATATAAGAAAAAAAGTGTCACTTTTTCAAATCCTAGAGTTCAGGAAAGGTCAAATATCTCATCTACAATCCCTAACTTGCAATCTAGTTTATCTTAAAGATATTTGATGAGGTTAAGACAAAGGTTCGATGTGGGCCAGTCAAGCTGAATCACACCAAACTCTCCTGCTACTTCCTGTCACCAAGCTGGATACATACAAATGTCCAGAATGTGCTTTCATACAGTTGAACTGAATAAAGCATCTAAAATGAATGACTGATATACAAAGGGGTGTGTTCTAATACTTTCGTACATATAATGTATTTCAGGTGAGGTCATCTGAACTACAGGGTTGAAAAACGCTGATGCACTGAGCTCACCTGCGTAACTCCGCCCATTGCTCATGTTTGTGGGAATAAGACTCCATTTGTCGGTAAGTGGATTGTAGTACTCTACCGAGGACAGATTACATGAGCCGTCATCTCCGCCGATCACATACAGCAGACCATTTATTGCACACACTCCTGAAAATACACATACAGAAGGTTTGGATTTAATTACCTGTACATTATTAAATTCACAGTTACACGGGGGGGAGGGGCTGGTAGTGATTTTCACAACATTTATCACGAGGTCACTGCACTTTCTATTCAGAGCAACTTACAAATATCCCAACTTGATGTTTGGGGTCAGAACACAGGGTCAGCCCTAGAACAGCACCCCCTGGAGGAATAAAGGATAAGGGCCTAGCTCAACAGCCCACACAGTACATTTAGTCATTTAGTAGACACTTTTATCCGAAGGGACTTACAAATATCCGAACATGGTGAAGGTCAAACACGGGGTTAGCCACAGCAGCCCTGGAGCAATGAGGGTTACGGTTCTTGCTCTCTGACCCATATTGGTAATACCACTGGATTTGAACCCCCAACCTACAGATTGATAGCCCAACACACTAGGCACTGAGCTAGCACATGCCCCCAGTAGTTTTGGCAAACAACTTTTTTTTGCTATTCATTCATTATTTTTTGCCTAATCCTCCACAAGGGGTGGAGGAGGTTCCCCATGCTCATCTCTGGCGCTGGGGAAATACACCCAGGACGGGGTGTTGATCTTTCCCTGGGCACCCACTCACTCACACACAGATTATAGGGCCAATTTAGAGCAGTCAATTTACAATCCATGTTTGGGACTGTGGGAGGAAACCGGAGAACCCGGAGGAAACCCACGCCGACACGGGGAGAACATTGAAACTCCACCCGGATAGAGATTCGAACCAGAAATCCCCAGCGCTGTGAGGCGAACGTGCGAAACCTATAAACTAAATTCGTCTTTAGCTTCATTTTTCTTTCTCCGCTTCCTGTTGCAGCTGCTCACCTGCGTTCCTCCGGCACATGTTCATGTCACACACCTGCCTCCAAGTGTTAGTTCCCGGACCGTACACCTCTACGCTCTTTCTTACCAGAGGACCGTCGTGTCCCCCCGCTGCATACAGCTGGCCGTTCAGCACCCCGACTCCTACAAACGCATAATGTATTGTTTTTTAACTTCAGAACAAATGTGAAGCAACTTAAGACATCCGTAAGAAATGAATACAGTTCATGTTGGCAACACACAATCTATACAAGTGACCTTCAACATCTCGGTCAGCAGGGGGCTCCAGTACTACGAACTTACCTGCTCCACTGCGTCTGGTGCTCATGTCAGCAATGTAGTCCCACTTATTACTGACAGGATCATACTCCTCCACTGTGCTCAGACACTGACGGGACGCCCCGTCGTAGCCCCCCACGGCATACAGTTTTCCTGAAAGCACACGTTTCACACCATTACATTATTCTATATAATCTTATTTCACCCTTTGAAGGCCCCACCCATTTGCTTTTTTAAATGGAGCTTTTAAACACCTGAAATATGAAATTCCTTACCGTCCACCACCCCCACCCCTACACTGCTGCGCCTGGTGTTCATGGGAGCCACAAACACCCATTCATTCATTTTAGGATTGTACGCTTCCACTGAGGACAAACCTGCAGGGAGACGAGAATGAGTGTAAACCAGTGTGAGAATTTAAACTTCATGTGCACACGTTAAAATATAACAGACACTTGTTATAAAAAAGTTTTTTAAAAATAAATTAAAAAAAAAATCGCCAGATCGAGATAAAAGCGTCTGCAAAATGACTAAATGTAAATGTGACAAACATGCAAAAAAAAAAAAAACAGGAAATGAGGAAGGGGGCAAACACTTTTTCCCACCACTGTACATCAGATTATCCGTTCTTTTATCGTTTCTTCTGAAGAATATAAATTATTTAATTATTTAGATTAGTCGACTAATCCACGAAATGGTCGAAAGCTTCAGTAAAAAAAATCTGCTCCAGTTTCCTTCCTAAAGTAAAGACATTTAAAGTGACGTGAACTGCTGATAATTTGGGTCATCAGTAGTTCAGTACTTAAGGTACTGGACAGTGTATTAAGCACATCCCTTAACCTTTAGTTAACCTCAATGAGAACTTCAGAACTTTTAGAAAAAAATAATGAAGAATTAAATAAGTAAGTGGGTGGGTGTGGGGGGAGGGGGAGAGCGAGAGCGAGAGAGAAAGTGAGAAAGAATACTTTATGTATCCTGGAGCAAATTTAGCAAATGCTTAAGAAGTTTGGAAATGATGGCGTTACCTGTGCTGCCATCAAAGCCCCCAACGGCGTAGAGCAGTTCTCCCAGCACCGCAGCTCCCAGCGTGCTGCGTCTCTCCTGCATGCTGGGAACCGCACTCCACTGATCCCGCACGCCGTCGTACACATCCACCGTCCTTACACGCAAGGAACCGTTAAACCCCCCAACGGCGTACACCTTACCCGCCATGTACACCACCCCTGTTTAACACAAGAACACCTTTTCAAATTTAGATTTTGAATATACTGATAGCCTTTTCTATCTCGATGTAAAAATGTAAAACCTTTAAACTTTCCATTTGCTGTCCTTTTGATGCTGAGCATGCAAATGTTTCCACGTGGGACTAATTAAGGCTTATCTGATCTGATCTTAAAAGACTTTAAAGGAAATAAGAACAAGAAGCGTGTACAATACGTGAACATCGTTTACCCGCTCGGCATCGGCGTGACGGCAGGTCAGCTACCTGGTACCAGCGATCCTCCTGAAAATCGTAGCACTCCACACTGCGGATGGCTTTTGGAGCCTGACCACCCACCACAATCATCACCTGGCGGAACAAAAGGGTTATAGAAGGTTCTTTGTTCCAAATTATGAAACTGGAATATTTTACTGCAATATGATAGAAATCAGTGCGGCACGGTGGCTCAGAGTCACATTCGCCTCTCAGCACTGGGGATCCAGGTTCCAATCCCAATCTTGGGGAGGGTTCCATTCTCCCCGTGACCGCAGGGGTTTCCTCCGTGAGTCCACACAGTCCAAACACGTTAATTCAATGCTCTAAATTGCCCACTATAGGGTGTGCCCCATAGAGGGTGTGGTAGCTCAGCGGTTTGGGTGTTGGGCTTGCAATCCAAAGGTTGTGGGTTAAAATCCCAGGACCAGTGAAGTTACCAATGTGGGTCCTTGAGCAAGACCCTTAACCCTCGTTGCTCCAGGAATTCTGTATGTAACCCTGTGTTCTGACCCCAACTATTAAGTAGGACACTTGTAAGTCGCTTTGGATTAAAAGTGTCTGCAAAATTCATTAGCTCATTCGTCTACTAGGGTCAAGGTGGGGTTCCCCATGCCCATCCAGGGGAGAACATCTCAGGCGCTGGGCAGATACACCCAATCCATCGCTGGGCTCACTCACTCACACATCTACACACTATACGGGGCAATTTGAAGCAGTCAATTTACC
>JAOUQT010052309.1:0-10770 GCA_025769995.1 Xyliphius kryptos | reverse complement strand
AGTATCCCTGTTCTTAATAGTCCAGCAAACGCACCTGACCTTAACACTATGGAAAATTTATTGTGTACTGTGAAGATGCAATACACCAGACCCAACAATGCAGAACAGCTGAAGGCCACTATCAGAGCAACCTTGGCTCTCATAACACCTGAGCAGCAACAGTCCGAGTAGCGAACCGGGTTTTCTTGCTGTGAGGCAACAGCACTATCCACTGCGCCACAGTGCCACCCAATTGTGTATTTAATCTACTCTACTGAAATCATATATTAATAAATCTGTCTCACCAATACCAAACTCACCTCATGTCAATGGTGTGTAATAAAACGTTATGTACAAAAAACAGAAATGTTTTTATATTAGGTTTGGATTCCTCACCAGTGTAATGCTGCATTCCAGTGTAAGCCTGCTGAAGAGGATCGAGAGCAGGACTCTGAGCTGCAACATGCATAAGAAGGAACACAAAATGTAGTAAATGGGTATAGATAAAGTAAGGAATGTAGGGTAGTGCCATCAAATACAACAGAAAAATCCAGAAATATTAAAAAAAAAAGTTTTAATCAAAAACTGATTAAGGCAAGGCAACTTTATTTATATGGCACCTTTCGTACACAGAGGGAATTAAAAATGCTTAACGTAAACAAATTATGCAGAAATTAAAATGAAGGGCATTAATACATTAAAACATTAAGACTCGGGCTGGGCTATACCTTGGTACTGGTGGACGCCATTGGTGTACAGTGCTTCAGAGGCGGATTGTCCGCTGGGCGGAGCAGGAAGAGCCGGGTAACTGTTGACTGCAATTGGTGGAGGAAGAGCAGGCACCGGTGTGGCGGCAATAGCTGGAGGAGTGTTCGCACCTTAATCACAAAATCAGACACATATTACACTGAAATGATCCTCAGCAGCGCTACAGTAATGGCATAGAAATATTACTTATTATAGTTACTTAAGAGGAAGTCAACATTCTGAGATGTAGAGTAGGTGTGGTCACCTGAGGATGGGGTGATTGAAGCAATGGGCGTTGCTATGATGCTGCTTGGGTTGAGTGCAGCCAATTGCTGCATCTGCACCGCAGCTACTGTTGCCACGGGCGACAGATAGGCGGTCTGAGCTACCAAAGCCTGCTGCTGGACCAGCTATATAAATAAAAACAGTAATAAATGGTTATATCAGCCCATATATATGAACATATACATGATATACTTAATAATTATACTTGGTTTTTATCAATAATTTAGCATAACTATGTTAAGATTTGCATTCAAAAATGCTAACAGTTAATAAAGTAGTAACTTAGTACTCAGTGCCTGGTGTAAACGTTGTAGGGTTTAGTACAGTAGTAGTTTAGTACTCACTGCATGTGTGTAAGCATCGTAGGGTTTAGTACAGTAGTAGGTTAGCACTCACTGCATGTGTGTAAGTGTTGTAGGGTTTAGTACAGTAGTAGGTTAGCACTCACTGCATGTGTGTAAGCATTGTAGGGTTTAGTACAGTAGTAGGTTAGCACTCACTGCCTGGTGTAAGCATTGTAGGGTTTAGTACAGTAGTAGGTTAGTACTCACTGCCCGTGTGTAAGTGTTGAAGGTTTAATAAAGGAGTAGGTGAGTACTCAGTGTCTGGTGTAATTGTTATAGGGTTTAGTACAGTAGTAGGTTAGTACACAGTGACTGGTGTACATGTTGTAGGGTTTAATATAATAGTAGGTTAATACTCACTGCCTGTGTGTGAGCGTTGTAGGGTTAATACAGTAGTAGGTTAGTACTCAGTGCCTGGTGTAACCATTGTAAGATATAGTACAGTAGTAGGTTAGTACTCACTGCCTGTGTGTGAGCGTTGTACGGTTAATACAGTAGTAGGTTAGTACTCAGTGCCTGGTGTAAGCATTGTAGGATTTAGTACAGTAGTAGGTCAGAACACACTGCCTTTTTGCAAATGTTGTGGGATTTAGTACAGTAATAAGTTAGTGCTCAGTGCTTTTAGTACAATAGTAGGTTAGTACTCACTGCCACTGCCTTTGTGTAAGCGTTGTATCATTATTACAGTAGTAGGTTATTTCTCAGTGCCTGCTATAAGCAGTGTTGCGTTTATTACAGTAATAAATTGGTACTCAGTCCTTGGTTTAAGTGTTGTAGTGTTAATACAGTAGTAGGTTATTAATCACTGCATTTGTGTAAGCATTATAGGTTTTAAAAGAGTAATAGGTTAGTAGTCAGTGACTGGTGTACACGTTGTAGGGTTTAGTACAGTAGTAGGTTATTACTCACTGCCTGTGTGTAAGCGTTGTAGGCCCCCAGGTGAAGGCTCATGGGGCTGATAACACCCAGCTGAGATGCAACCTGCTGCATGCGCCTTATGCCTCGCTCCTTCTCTGTATCTGCAAACTTCACCACTAGACTTGAAGAAGCTCCCTGGAGGGGAAGTGACAGAGAGGGTAAAATAAAATGCATCAGTATGTGTAGCCACCCTTTTTATTCTTTGAAGGATATGATCCAATATTACATATCTGTGAGATGCAAAAGTATATGACCCTTTAGGAATAGTAGATAAAGGTCAAATCTGAGTCAAGTGCTATTAAATGGGATGACAATCAGGCATGAGTGTGTGATATTTTATTTTGAAGAACAAAGGTCTACTGGTATTTTTGCCCATTTATGTGTAGCGATGAGCTCCAACACTTTCAGATTGGAGGTTCTCCTTGCTATTACCCAGATCTCTAGCTCCCTTTACAGATTCTCAATTGAATTCAAGTCACGACTCTGGCTGGGCCACTGCAAAAAATTATTGTTTTCCTTTTTTTCACAACTTTTGCTGTGTGTTTTGTTGTTGTCATGCTGAACATGTTGTCATGTTGTCACTGGTGCCCAAGGCTATGTTTGTCTGCAGATTGCCTGATGTTGTTGGTGAGAATCTTAATGTATTGCTCTTTTTTCATGACACAGTTTACTGTGATTAGTTTCCTTGATCCAATGGCTGAAAAACTCCCCTAAATCATTAGATTCCCACTACCATGTTTAACAGTAGGGATGGTGTTTTTATGGTTGAAGGCGTCTCCTTCTGGCATCATTCTGGCCAAACAATGAAATTTTTGTTTTATCTGACCATAGAACAGAAGACCAGAAATCTTCTTTGTCCAGATGATCATTTGCAAAGAACAAGAGGGCTTTTGTGTGCTTTTTCTGGAGAAGTGGCGACCTCCTTGGTCTGCATCCGAGAAACCCAGCAGTGTGCATGCAGTGTCTTGAAATATTGCCACCGGCCCAGCCCAGATTCAACAGGATGGCCTTAGAGGTGATGCTTGGGTGTCACTTTTGTCTTCCGACCACAGCCTTTGAGATTTTCCACAGTGCAGAACCTATATTAATACTTTGCACGGTATCCAACATTTAGATATAGCCCTATATAGACTTATAGCCCCTTCCTGACTTGTAAGCAGCCATAATACTCAGCCTCAGGTCTTTACTGAGTTTCTTTGTCTTAGCCATGACTGTCCACAAACCAACTGCAGAAAGCTGCTGTTTTTACCTGTTGTGTTCATTAAGACAGCTGCACCAAATAATTTAGTGTAATTAGAACGTTCTAGAACAACTTGGACTATTTGAAATTGTATAAAACATTGGATTTTCCAATATACAGTCAAGTCAATTGATCAAGTTGAGGGATAGGAATGTTAACCCATTCTGTAATGTAGGATTTTAGTTGCTCAACTGTCTTAGGTCTTATTTGTTGTATCTTTCGTTTTATGATGCACCAGATGTTTTTTATGGGTGAAAGTTCAGTGCCCTGACCCTTCTTCTACATATCCATGAGTCTGTAATTGATGCAGTATGTAGTTAGGCATTGTCTTGTTAGAAAATGCAAGGTCTTCCCTGAAAGAGACGTCGTCTGGATGGAAGCATATGTTGCTCTAGAACCTGGATAAACCTTTCAGCATTGATAGTGTCCTTTCAGATGTGTAAGCTGCCTATGACACACACACTAATGCAACCCCATACCATCAGAGATGCAGGCTTCTGAACTGAGCACTGATAACAACTTGGGTCGTCCTTCTCCTGTTATATGTTGTCTATGTTCTTTTGTGGATACAATATCAGTTTTTGAGATTTGTAAATTATTGCATTCCTTTTTTATTTACAGTTCATACTTTGTCCCAACTTTTTGGAATCGAGTTTGTATTTAGTCATTCACTGATTGTGCAAGTTCTCCTGCTTAGAAAAATGAGCGAGGTCTGTAATTTTCATCATAGATACACTTCAACTATAAGAGACAAAAGGAGAAAGAATTCCAGGAAATCATATTTTAGAAATTTGAAAAAATTATTTATAAATTATGGTAGAAAATAAGTATTTGGTCTCTGACAAACAAGCAAGATTTCTGTCTCTCACAGACCTGTAACTTCTGTCCTCCACTCGTTAACTGTATTAACTGCATTATCTGTATTAAAGACACCTGTCCACAGACTCAAAACTCAACCATGGCCAAGACCAAAAGAGCTGTCAAAGGACACCAGGAAGAAAACTGTGGACCTGCACCAGGCTGGGAAGTGTGAATATACAATAAGCAAGCAGGTTGGATTAAATAAACTGTGGGAGCAATTATAGGAAAAACAAGACCACTGATAATCTCCCTTGATCTGGAGCCCCATGCAAGATCTCGTCCCGTGTGGTTAAAATGATCATGAGAACGGTAAGCAGAACTACAAATAGGGACCTTATGAAATTTGAGAGCATATGGATGATCCAGAAGATAAGTGGCATCCCAAGAACTCCATACGTACTGTGAAGCATGTAGGTATAAACAAGATGGGCTGGTTTTCGGCAAAGGGGACAGGATGACTGATCCATGTTAAGAGAAGAATAAACAGGGCCATGTATCATGAGATTTTAAGCCAAAACCTCTTTCCTTAAGTGACAGCATTGAAGGTGGAACGTGGCTGGGTTGTCCAGCATGACAATGATCCCAAAATTACCGCTCGGGCAACAAAGTAGTGGCTCCGTAGTGGCCTATCCAGTATCCAGACCTTAAACCCATAGAACATTTGTGGACAAAGGTGAAGGTTCGTGTTGCCCAGTGACAGCCCCAAAACATCACTGCTCTAGAGGACATCTGCATGGAAGAATGGGCCAAAATAACAGCTACATTGTGTGCAAACTTGGTGAAGATTTACAGCTATAGTTTTACCTCTGTCATTGCCAATAAAAGTACTGAGTTGAAATTTTGTTATTGACCAAACACTTATTTTACACCATAATTTACAAATACATTATTTAAAGAACTTGATAGATTTTATTTATTACATTTATTTTATTGAGATTTAGTTTAATTTTACAAGACATTATAACAGTAACACACCACTTACACATTATTAAAGAGAAGCAGAACAATTCTGTCTGCACTTCAGGACTATGATGTAAGCCACAGTGCTCAGGAGGAAATATGATGGGGGCGAGGCTGATACAATGTATTACTCATTCTATGGTGTCTAAAGGATCTTCTGACAATGGGGTTCTGTAGTATGGTGAAGTGGTGTGTTTGTCTGCGTGTGTGTGTGGGCAGAGTCCTGAATGTACGTAACATCTGTCTGTTCAACAAACATTAAACAAGAAAAACTGCATTGGTCACGTCTGACAAGGTTTTTGTTTTCTTTACTACGTGGTGTGTAAATACTATAGCATCCGGATATATTGTTTAATTTCCTCTGAGAATTTTTTTTTGCTTTTCTGTTTTATTGTCCCAGATTTCAGTTTCCTGGTAGAACATTTAAATGCTATGCTTATAGCCCTAAATAAAACAGCTTTAGTGAGCGTCTCTGCACAGCAGGGTGTGCAACGTGTTCGTCTGTGTGTAATGTGTGTATACCATGGTCCCCCACGGATAGTAATATGTGCTAATAATTATTAATGTGGTTAAGGCTACAGTTAGCATTAATTAGCTGCGTTAATAATTATGTCAATGGGAAGTACCCACTGGTAGAGCTAGACAAACTGGTGTGTTTGTGTGTATACATTTCAACTGAGAGTAGAGAAGGACATGGTGACACTGACCGGTAGGGTTCGGCTGCCATGAAGAGCATTAATGGCCGCTTGGGCTTCTGCATTGCTTTGGTATTTCACAAAGGCACAACCTGCAAATAGAAAAAGAGAAAAAGAAATGGTTCTAATTCACCAGTATACTCTACTACATGCTACCAACACCATGATCTGACCATCAACACTGCTAAATTTCACTTCATTAAATCTCTATTGTTTCAAACGTTGACTCTCTGGAATAAGACAATGTTGAGGTTAACAAGTGATAACACATCAGCAGGGACAATTTGAAACTCCATACTAAGCCTTTTATAGGTAAATGCATATCACTCATCACAGTTATATGACTAAAGTTGTACTTAATTAAAACACACTTTTTTGAAACAACCATGTCTTTTTCTCCAAAAGATCTGTTCGATTCCCTATGGCTGCAACAACTGATAAAGATTAGGATGTCCAGTTAGCTTAAACCAATCCCATGCAGTACATCTGGCTGCTTGCTAAGGTTAGTTAAATACGGTGTACATGTATCAGAGTAGACTGGGTGTACTGGACAGAGAAACTATAGAAATTTGGTCCAGTATGGAAAATGCAATTTAAAATGCAGTGTTAGCTCGAATTCCATTTCATTACAGACAGTATGAACCCAAGAAATTTCATGTTTTGTCTGGACAACTTAATTTGATTAGACAAGAAACATTTTTTTCTGCATTTCAGGGTACTGGACTGGCCTGTCTGCAGTCCTTATCTGTCCCCAACAGTTCTTTTGAAACCTGAGAAAACGACAGGACAAAGGTGACAAAATAATACCCAAGACATATTATCTTTGGTATCCTCAAAATATTTTAAGTGTTGGAACAATAAATGGAAGAGATAGATGTACAATACTGTGAAAAAATCTTAATCATCCTATTTTATTAATTCCTAGTTTATTTGAATTAATTCCGCATTACAACATCAGTACAAATATATATATATATATTTCCAAACACTGTTTTATTTCAACAAAATGTAAATGTTGAAGGAAAATTATGGTATTTAGATATATTTTTTTTTTTGCTGCAAAAATATGCAATAAAAGTCTCCAGAACAAACTTAGAGCCTCATTACTGTACAGCATTTTGAAAAAGACTTGCTGCACATGCGAAGACTTGCTGCAAAACAAAAATGCAATAAAAATTAATGAAACCGTTGCTATGAAACAGAAAACACTAGCAGTGCAATAAACAGTAATAAACTACAGGAAGTCAATTCTGAGTGGTTTTTCCTTAAAAAGGTACAGTTTGTGCAGTTATTGCTCTAGTAGGTTTTACGGAGTATCTTGTAAAATTTGACAGATCTTCCAGGGACTTTGAGTATGACATTTGCTAGGTTTGCTTGTTGCTTGATGACTCACCTTTGCTGGCACCATCTGGTCCTCTCAGCACCGTACACTCCTCTATACTGCCGAACGGTTCAAACATCTTCCTCACATCTGTGTCTGACTGCTGTTTTCCCAACATACCCACAAACAGCTTCCTGTCTGCAGGCGCAGAGGTACATTGTTATTATTATTATCATTACTACACAAGTTCACTTAACTGAGTAATAGCCATAAACCGTAGTGTATATACTGCTGTATATCCTGGCTAGTTATGGTTGGGCCACTTTTTTGATTAATTACAGCACACACCCTTCAGAAAAAGTGAAAGTGAAACATTTTGCCACTATGTTTGCACACAGCGGAATTGGTCCTCTGCATTTAATCCATCCGTGCAGTGAAACACAAATACACACACACAGGTCAAGTGAGCACACGTGCCCGGAGCAGTGAGCAGCCAGCACAGCGCCCAGGGAGCAATTGGGGGTTAGGTGCCTTGCCCAAGGGCACTTCAGCCCCGACTTGTCAGTACTTGGAATCAAACCAGGGACCTTTCCGGTCGCAAGGCCGGTTCCTTAACCACAAGCCTACGACTGCCCCACAAGAACCCAAGGTTGCAAACAACCTCCAAAAGTCGGACAATACCCACTACAACAGATCTGCAGTTCAGTGGACATATCAATACCTAATATGAGAGCAAACTGTAACAGTTACCAACTGAGGCACTTTAGCAATGTCGATAAGCCTATTACATTGATCAACAGTGTATACTAGGCTAATGCAGCTTGAAATCAGGTCAACATAAGCACTTTCAACATAAGCACTTTCATGAGTCGCACTTGATAAGAGCATCTGCTAACTGGCAAGAACGGAAATGTTATTAAATTATTATTAAGTATTAATACCAGTATTACATTTAAATATTATTAAGTATCACTATATTAAGTTGCTACAGGATTGGCAGCTTGCCATGAACATGTCATTTTATACTATATGTATGTATGCAAATGGAAATGAATGCAGAATGTGTATCTTAATATAATGCAGCGGATATGTTCTAGCATTTAGACTAAATCTATTTGGTTTCTAGATCGCAGTAATAGGCTTGTCCACTAGAGGGCAGAATGCACCTTGTGTTACACAGCGTGTTACGTGCACATGAAAATATATCCCATGAATCAGCTGGGCCAAAGGAAAGAATAAGGTTTTCCGTGATGTCACTTACAGCAACCTGCAACAGGGTTGTTTAGGGACTAGACACGGCCATGTTGTTTCTTATGACCGCACTAAAGCATGACTATTATTTTAGACGGACGGTATACATTCAGAACAATAATGGACTAACGAAATTACATACTGGATATAATATCTTTGTTAGCACCAAACATCTCCATAACCTTTTTCTGACCCCTATGAGAATCCAGATTGCATTTAATTAATAACTATATTAATATTCAATGCATTATTCTGCTAAACCTAAAGATGCATTGTTCTGAGCAAACAACAATAGATGATTATTTATTTATTTATTTATTTATTTATTTGTTTAACGTCATCCTCAGCATCAGTGGCTATTCCAATGACAGGAACACGATCACAGACTTACACAAGTCTTATATCATACGCAAAGTCACATATCAATACACAAGTTAGTGACAAGTTCCACATTTCCCATTTATCTAGCGCGCATGTCTTCGGACTGTGGGAGGAAGCCGAAGCACCCGGAGCATAGAGTAGATGAAGAGAAGAGAAGAAGAGACGAGAGGACAGAAGAGACAAAATAAGGAAAGAAAAGAAGATGGTAAAGAAGAGGAAAAGAAACAATAAAAGAAGAGACCAAGGGTTGCGAGAAAAGAGGGGAAATATAGAAAGAAAAGAGAAGAGGAGAGCTGAAAGAGGACAAGAGGAGAATGGAGAGGATAGAAGACTGGAGAGGATAAGGGATGTGAAGACAAGTGTAGATCACAGCAAATAGGTGAAGATAAGAGAAGCATAGATAAGAGAAAATGAATGAAACAATGGGGAAATAGGAGTTTTGTTATGTAGAGACCTAACACTTACTGTAAGCTTCTCCCATCAGTAAGCATTAATATTTTAGAAATTATAAAATTATTAAAAATAGAATTTTAAAACTAAAATTAAAACTAAACTTTGCTATGAAAATTGCTCTGGGTTCCACCGAATTCCATTGATCATATTTGAGAAGTTTCTACACCTTGTTTGCAGTTGATGAAGTCAGAGTGGTCAACGGTTTCATCCGAAAGTTTCTCTATTGCTGAAATGACCATTGGGATCTTGGTAATCTTTGATGGCCATGTTAATTACAGGAACAAAATTTTCACATCTTATATAAAAGTCATATATCTACACACAAGTAAGTGACAGTTTAGCAAATCCAATTAACTCAACATGCATGTCTTTTGACTGTGGGAGGAAACCAATGTACTTGTAGTAAACCCACACAAACACGGGGAGAACAGGCAAACTTCACACAGAAATTTCCCAGGTCGCCCCACCCAGGGATCCAACCCGGGTCATTCTTGTTGTTAGTCAACTGCACTTCCCACTGCACCACCATAGCGCCCATGTGTATGTGTGTGTATATATTACTATTTTTCTAACGGACGGTTTTTAAGCTTCCAAACACAGACATTTTTGTGGAAGTAGGAACATTTAGGTTAGTTCTCATTCATTTCTTACTGATACCACATCCTCTTAGAGTAATCTACATCACTTTTCTATTGGTCCTCATTTTGGAAGGTTAATGATCCGACCTATTTAAGGTTAGTGGTTGGTAAACATAAACATGGTCCTCAATCTCATGGTGATTATAATTGGTGGACATTACTAGGGTGTGTGTGTGCGCAGTCACCTCCTCGGCCCTCGCTGTCTGCTGGCTTCACCTGAATGGGTCTGTTCATCTGGAAGAAACACACAAAATTCACATCATTATTTAATCTTTATACCCATCTGAATGTCTCATTTTTTTCTCTCTCTCTCTCTTTCTCTCTCTTCACTTGACATCTGGGGAAAAAAACTATAGATCCCCATGAGATTTAGATTAAAGCTGGGATTAAGCACACTCGCCAAATAATCTGCTTTAATACTCTTCACTGGATTAAAGTCCTAAGAGGTTTAGAGAGAGCAGGAAGAGAGTGATGAAAGTAAAGTTTGAGGTGAAAGAAAGCGGAGAAATCGTGAAAAACGTCCAAACACAACCCGGGTAAAAATAAATAATCACTGACAAATCAAACAGTTATGATTTTTAAATATTTAAACTAAAATAATGATAACAAAGAAAGTGATCCATTTCTGCCACTATGTTTGCACACAGCGGAATTTGTCCTCCGCATTTAACCCATCCGTGCAGTGAAACACACATAT
>JAOUQT010052299.1:0-10770 GCA_025769995.1 Xyliphius kryptos | reverse complement strand
GAGACAGTCACGTCATCGATGCACTTTGAGATGTAGCTGGTCACTGATGACATGTACTCCTCCAGGTTAATGATGTCCCTGTAGGTTGCAGCTTTCCTAAACATGTCCCAGTCAATGTTTTCACCTCCTTCCGAACCGGTCTTGATGGTCTGACAATGGGTCTGTATAACAAACATGTGATCTGAATATACGAGATGGGGGCGGGGCTCAGCCCTATACACGCCGGGAATGTTTGTGTAAACAAGATCCAGCGTGTTTGCTCCTCTCGTAGCAAAGTTCACATGTTGATGGAATTTAGGAAAACTTTCCTTAGATTTGCATGATTGAAATCTCCAGCAACAATAAACAATTCGTCGGGGTGGAGAATTTCTATACATTTCTATATTTCTATAAATAAAGATGACAACACCTCATATTCACTATTGTGGGAATCCTTAAAAGCTTACTTGCGGGAACAAATCATATCTTACTCGGCCTACATAAACAAAACACTAAATTACAAACAAAAGTTATGTCAGAAATAGCAGATCTGGACCACCTTATTGCGATTAGCCTTACCCCAACTCTACTAAAAGCCATTCTGATCAGCAAACTAAATTTAATCTCAACACAACCAACAAGACAGAAAAGCTATTACTACGTGCACAATGTAACTATTAGGAACATGGTGACCAGCCATCTACACTCTTGGCTCATCAGTTAAAGAGGCAGGCAGCATCCCGAATTCCACACATTGAAGACTCTTCACATTTTCTACATTTGGATCCTTTTTCCATTAACGCTATTTTTACATATTTTTAATCCAATCTCTACCACTCAGAATCTTCACCAGATACTGAAAAAAGGGCCTAAGTCTGACATTTCCTGCTGTGGACCCACTATAGGTAGAAGATCTTGATTCTCCATTAAGGTTTGATGAGATAGTGGGATCTATTAAAGTTATGCAAACCAATAAGGCCCCTGGTTCAGATGGCTTTTCTTTTTAAAAAAAATATAGATAAATTGGCCTCTTTACTTTTGGCTGTTTACCTGAAGTTGTGATTTCATGGGATGCTGAGAAGGCATTTGATCTAATTGAGTGGGACTATTTAATTAGAGTCTTATACAAGTTTGGTTCAGATATAAAGCTGCTATATACCGCCCCAAAGGATAGCGTACAAACCAACAATAATCAGTCTGATTAGTTCTGCTTGTCCCCTGGGACCAGACAGGGCTGCACCTTATCTCCATTATTGTTTGCTATTTAGGTATAGATTTGAAATTATCTTTATACGCGGATGACTTGCTGTTATATGTTCATCGGGTTAAATCTCTTACCTCTATATTGTCACTCCTGGAAAAATTTGGATCATTTTCAGGTGCAAAGTAAACCTTTGAAAGAGTGAGTGTTTCCTGGTTACCAGCCATGGCACTAAACCAATCAACTGTTCCCTTAATTTTTTTATAGAGCCCTATACTGGTTTAAATCCTCAGGGTTGCTGCGGTGTAAACTGGAGACTACTGCATGTTCATAAACTGTACTTGCACTACTTAGTTCTCTTTTACCTCTTCAAATTTCACAATACTCTGCTAACCCTCTTGATGATTTCATCTTTTTGCATACAGTCTTAATTTAAACAGCATTTTCATTTTATCTTTCCGTCTATTCTGATGCCGATATTACACAATAATTTCTCCAGGCTTTGAGTGATCCAGCATTCAAAATGTAGCGTGAGAAAGGTATTATTTCCTTCAATGACCTGTACAAACATGGCATCCTTAGCAGATCTGCCCAATTGTCCACTGACTTTGATCACCCCCATCACATTTGTTTACATATTATCAAGTCAGACACTGTGCACTTTCGCTATTTCCTAAGGATCCTAGACTCTCTCTATCCCAACCATAGCATACATTTTTTTCACTAGATTAATCTCAGAAATCCAACATATCCAAGATATATTCATGTATGATGGGTTGAGATAGACCGTCTCTTACTAAAATTAAAAAAGCTTGGTAAGATGAACTGGGTACGGCCCTTACAGAGGTAAATTAGGACAGAGCTACTGTTAAACAATATACGCTATACAAAAGACAACTAGAAAAAATTTACCAAAATGTGATTAATAATCAATGTCATAGATGATTATTTTCACCATGCAATCTAAGCCAAATGTTCTTTTATTGCCCAGTACTTATTTTTACTTAAATTTAAATTAATTTTACTTTCCTTACTCTTTTTTACCCCCCTCCCCCATTTATTTATTGCAATTATCCGTATACTTATTTATCTGCAATCTTGTGAGGGTGAGGGGGTGGTGGTGGGATGTTTATTTGGGGATAAAGGGTTATAAAAATGAAAAAAAATTAGGAGGTCGATCATTGTAGTTGCACCTTTATGTTGTAAGAATTCTTCAATGAAAATAAATTTTAAAGATACAATAAACATTTTAGAATTGCTATTAACAAGAAGCATCTTTTAATGTAAACTATGCCTCACAAAAAAGAGTTCTCCGAAGTCCAGAAGAATTGTTGATTTGCACAAAATTTTAAAGGATTGCAAATTAATCTCCAAGACTTTAGCTATTATCCTGTCTATATACATCAGAATCAGATGATATTTTAATGCAGAAAACCAAGTAATTACAAACAGTTCACATATTTCTTCTTTCACTGTATTTTTCTCTGTTGAACAGATATGCCACAAACAATTAAGGTGGTTCTGAAGGCAAAACTAATTCCAACCTTTTACTAGCCTAATAAAGTATCCGGTATTATTGCTTTTGACAATATTCACTACTAAGGTACTGACATTTGCACTGATTATGACGTTGACGATTACGATGATGATTATTATGACGATGATGCAGATTATTGCAATGATGATTATTAGGACCATGATGACAACACTTATGCTGATAAAGACGCTGATAATATTGATATTGACAATGACAACAATGCCAACTATGTATTTGTTGTGTTCTTTTTGTTCTTTCTTCCTTTAATTTTTTTGTCTGTCTGTATGTTTGACTATTTATGAACTCTGCAACACTAATTCTCTTGTACTCAGCTTTTGCCTATTAAACATTTTTGTCACTCTGAAATCTATTGTAGCCTGTTTTTAGTTTTGAATGTGTTGCCTGTTCCCTTTAAGCTATTTAAAACCATACAAAAATATAAAAGGAAAAGAAACAAAGCCAAACAAAAATAAATAAATAAATCATAAAAGAAGAGAGTGGGGTTTCCTTTCCTCTACACAGAAGTGGTACTTGTCATAGGACATGTCAGTAGACTCTGGAGCAAGAAAGGTCACCATGCTGCGTTTGCTTTTGTGTGCGTCATGTGAATGTAGGATGTTTCCTCCTTCACACTGAATCTCAGAAAAAAAAACATTTTATTCCCACTCAGAGTCATGGGAGATTTGCTCAGCAGGCAGTTGGATCTTATTAACCCTCTAGATGTTACTCTATGAGGTGCTTGGTTGTTCCTTCATTAACTCGAAACTCTATGGTTCCTGCAAATTGTGTTTAAGTGGTGATGGGGTGTAAAGGTCGGTAGGGACAAGGAGGCGTATCAAGAATCATTGCCACCTCCGGAGACAGTAAACAGAGCGTGAAGGTGGAGGAGTGGCGTGAGAGAATGTTCATAATTCTTGGTCTAGTCTAGATATGTTAATCATATCTGACAAAGTACTTGTACTTTACACTATGCAAGAATTATTTGAAGAGCAAAATAAAAATACATATTCCTCACTTAGAGCCGTTATATAAACTACTCACTTCCAGTTAAAATCAAACACATACTGATGTGTCTGAACTATCTCTTTTTTATATTTCTGAATAACATTTGGGTTTTGTGGGTTTTTTTTTTTTTTACATTTTGGCAAAGCACATCAAGGGACCATCATAATAACATCATAAAAAATCTTTATATATTTGCTTTATTTTTTGTGTTTGTTTGTTTGCTTGCTTTACCTTATCTTACCCTTGTAATTTTTTCTTTCACTCTCATTCTTTTTTCATCACAAAACTATGAATTGACAAAGAAATACACATGATACACAGAAAATTACATAATTGTATAAGTATAATCTTATTTCGGCAGCTTTGACTCCGTGTTAATGTGTGACATCATCCACTGTAGCTCAGCCAACATAAAACTGATGGAGTAAAATTAAAACAGTAATAAAAAAGTTAATGAAAATTGCAATTTTGACATAATGGGTCTCAGTTTGCACATTATTAAATACTAATAACAAAAAAAGAATATTTAAAGTGTGCATGCAAGACACACATACATTATATTGGCAAAGATATTGCACATCTTCATGTGCATATGGCTTGCATGACATCCCATTCGTAATCTATAGGGCTTAATATGATGTCAACACCAGAAAAATAACCCCACATCATAATCCCCTCCACCAACCTCCAAAGTTGGCAAAATGCAGACATACAAGTATTGCCAAACCCAGACTCGCCGATCACTTTGCCAGAAAGAGAAGTGTGATTCACTCCAGAGAGCATGTCTCCCCTGCTGTACAGTCCACTTTACACAACTGCATGCAATGCTTTGCATTGTGCTTGGTGATGTAAGGCTTGTATACACCTGTACTACATCTGAAACTCATTAAATGAAGCTCGCTTTGCATTCTTGCTGAGCTAACCTGAAAACCCAATGGAGCTTGGAGGTCTGTTGCTGCTTTATTAGTGACGTCTGTGAGCCAGAGTTCTATAATTCCCCTGTCATTACTTCCATTTTGATATAATATCACTGACAGATAACTGTGGAATATTTAGTATCAAGAAAATGGAGTTATTGCGCATGTTGCATTCTACCACGGTACAATTCACTGAGATCCTGAGAGTGACTATTTTATTTCACAGATGTGTTTGTGTGTATATATATATCATTTCTTTGGCAGTAAAGCATATAACCTCAATTAATAGATTCTTTAGCACATTTAATTAAAATCTTACCTTTTTGCTAACTGTAAAAAGAGCATTTCTAAAATAAATATTAAATTGTTGAAAAAGCTGGAAAGTAGTTCTTTCTGACACAACAAACTGCCTTGGTGTTTTCGTTATGCCTAATGAAACAAGAAGAGTTGGATGTAAACAGGATTGATATTCTGCTTGCATTCTGTTGGGAGTCTATTTATACAGCCGCGCTGAACACTGGAGAAAACCTGGCTGTCCTACTTGAGAGGAGAATATAATATGCAAGACTGATCCATTGGGAGATGTGAGTTTTTTTTGCATAATCTTGGCTTATTACCTTTTGCACAAATTAGCTGTAAACTTGTACCAATTAAGATACCAAAGTTTTTTATGAGGAAAACATTGCATCACATAAATTATTGCTCACTACCTTTTTGATAATTTTGTAAATTTTGTTTTCAATTTGTATTTCCTATTTAAAAGAAAAAAGTATTTGGTAAGAAAGGTGACTGATAGCTGCTATAAACTAATTCAGCTACTGTCCACAGGAACCAGCAGATGCGGAAAAAAAACAAAACGTGTTAAAAAACACGCAAAATGCCTGAGCAGGCAGCCAAACACATACAAGCGTGCACAGCACAAACACACTCATCCACACAATGAATAAAGTCCGAAAACCAATTCAGGCTCTAATTTAAGCAAAGATGAATTAGGTGGAATTGAAATACAGGTGCACATCCTTCAATAATTAAAATACACAATCCGCTGCGCTGGCACGCAAACACAAAGACAAACACAGACACAAACAAGCATACTTGCAGGAAAACACATACAGATAAATGTAGCAAACCACTTCCCCAGTGCAACCCCAGGGAGGATTATAGTATAATAATGGCACCGTGATGAACAACACGGTGCCATTATGAACAACAGCAAAAAGCAAAAAGACATAGTATTAGACATGAATGTGAACAACTTAAATTAAATTCCCAAATATGCAGATGTAAACACTTTCTTATTCCCAGTGCATTCCATTATGCTGTTGTGTGCACCAGTCAGGAAATGTGGAGTCAAAACAGAACTTCTTTTGAACAGAGCAGGCATGTTTAATCATAAATGACTAAACAACTTTTAGGCGTCATAGGTGTCACAGTGCATGCCATGGGACATAAAAGCAAAATGAGAAAAGCATTAAATTTATATAGCGAACATTATTAATAATGGGAATATTAACTTCCCCAACCATAAGTTCTTAGCATGGGGGAAATGATGTCAGTGTTTCTCCCGCCTGTGCTGATGATGTGCATGTAGACCATAGTGTAGCAGGAATACACAGGAACAATGAAGCACCTAAACAAAACAAATGGTTCTGCCTGGGGGGGGCGGCATTTGGGTGTTCCAGGATCATAGGGACATAATCCAAAACCCCTTTGAGGAAGAGAGGCCTGTTAAGAAAATCAGAGTTCAAGAGGAGACACCCCTGGCCATGGATGGTAGGACCTGTAGTTGAGTGATTAAAGTACACAGGAGTGGCCAAGATTGTCAAAAATAAATTTAGCTAAAAAAAGATTTGATCAGCTAGGTTCTCTGGGACTTAAAATCAGATATCACCTGCCTCTCTGTTCAGTTGCAATGATTCTTCTCAGTGAAGAATTTCCAATGCCATATGGAAAGCCTGTGTACCTAAATAAAACCTAAATAAAATCTAAATCATATTAGAAGAATGTGTGTTTGTGCACACGCTGCACCTTTTTATATATTATAAATTAAACTAAAGATGGATTAAACATAGCCACCTGCAGGGATGTACATAATTCTTGTCATGCCAATGCTTAGAGTAGACACGTTTGCAGCTCTTCTGCTACAGGGTATCATCATGCATGAGATTAACATCTGAATGGACAGCATGGGTAAAAAGGGGATGCTCTTAATTACCCGAAAGGGCATTCCTGCTCAGGGAGAGCAGGTGCAATATGCAACCTCTAAAGAAACAATATGCATAACACCATTAGTAGAGATTACATGCTGTAATAATTGGATATACTTTATCTTAACTTTTCTATTACATATTCAAGGAATTATTTAAACTATGTACACGTAGGTATTAGCATGGATGCTACACTAAGGCTATATATTATCTCTTTTTCTCCTATAGTTTCTCCACTGTGGCCAGTTCTGTTGTTCTGGCGACATTTATATCCCTTTATTCTGAGGCTTTCCTCTTACCCTTCTCTAGTCTATTACTCTCTATCTCACTTTATTTGTGTAGTCTGCTGTATTAGACAACGATGATATGATCAGACGTGTGACGAAAGTCTCTGATTAAGAGCAGTAAAAACACCCGGAGGGTATATGTAGACACATCACGACTACTCTGTTCTCTCATTTTATTTGGTCAAAAGAGGAAGCATTACAATAAGTGTGTGTGCAACCCTAATTCCAATGAAGTTGGAAAGTTGTAAAAACATAAATTAAAAAAAGAATAAAATTATTTGCAAATCCTTTTAAACCCATATTCAGCATACACTACAAAGACACGCTATTTTATGAATAAATGGAAAAACTTTATTGTTTTTTTTGCAGATATTCATTCATTTTGAATTTTATGCGTACAACACGTCCCAGAAGAATTGGGACAGGGCCAAAAAAATACTTGGAAAGTTGAGGACAGCTCAAAACACCTGTTTGGAACACCTTGCCATTTCTCTCTTTTAACTCTCGGATCAACCATTGAGGGCTGACTGCTGAGAGACCTTTTACTGAAACACTGGCACTAAACATCTGTGGCGTTTCATTTACACGTAGCTGGTATATGTTGTCTTCTGTTATACAATGGTGTGATAGATACTTTATATGAGAGCCAGTTGTAACTTTTAAATGGGGCACTCAGTAGTTATCAGTGACCAAATGCCCCTTGCCTAATTCAGTTTCTAGTTCGCCCTGCAGTGTTTGTCCCTGGAATAAATGTCGACATGTCCACCAGCATGTCCTCTGTCTTATTGCTGTTGACCTTGTGATCTACTCTGGCCTTTTTGTTCTCTGAAAGAACCTAATTCTCACTCCTCTGTGTTCTGTCCCCAGAGAGGAGGCCATGCTGTCCACCCACTTTGAAACGGTGGATGATCTTCTGGCGTCCTTTGGCCCGGTGAGAGACTGTTCCAAGGACAATGGCGGCTGCAGGAAGAACTTTAAGTGTGTTTCAGACAGACGGCTTGATTCCACTGGATGCATGGTGAGAAGTATTTTTAACCATCCTCCTCTTAATGCTACTGCTTTTCTTTCAATCAGACATGATAGTTAATATGCTTTAATATAGGAAATTCAAATCAACTAAAAGGGCGGAAAAGGAAATAGTAATGGATCTCCAAATAGTCTTTTTATGATTTCTTCTGACAAATGTGCACAGCGGTAAAATACATAGTGTACATTTGATTTTCTAACACTGATATTTTCATTTTATTCGCATTTGACTAGTTTTATTTCTGCAGACTTTTCATGTACTGCACAGAATGTTATTTATTTATTTTTTTAATCTTTTAGCTTTTCGTTACCACAAGGGGTCACTCTCATTACGATCTGGAACATGTTTTACGCCGGTTGCCCTTTCTGACGCAACCTTCACCTTTTCGGGCTTGTAAAATGTAGTGTCTCAAATTCACTTTGCATGCATGCATGTCTTTGGCTGTGGGGGAAACTCGGAGGAGAACTCTGAGTGCACCCACGCAAACATGAGGTGAACATGCAAACTTCACTCAGAAATTTCCAATGTTGTCCTACTCGGGAATTGAACCCAGGTCCACTACCACTGCGCCAATGTGCCATCATTTTATAGGCAACATGAGGGCCCTGTGGGTAGTGCTGTCACCTGACTAAGAAGGACCCAGTTTGAAATTTCTGTGTGGAGTTTTGCATGTTTTCCCCGTGGTCGTGCAGGTTTTCTCCGGGTGCTTTAGTTTCCTCGCACATTACAAGGATATGTGTGTTAGATGAATTGACGTCCTTGATTGATGAAAGTGGCCTTCAGTGTTTGAATGTGTGTGTGACTGTTTGTGTGTCTTACACCAGAGTGTCGCCTTGTCTAGGATTGTTTCTGCCCTTGCCGCCATAGTTGGACCCCGTGTGAATTAAGCAGAAGATAATGAATGGATGATTAATGTTCTATTGTTAAACACTAGAAACATTCTGAATGATAACTGCATTAGGAAGTCTAACTATAATAATAATATTTTCATATTAATAATATTAGTAATAATAATAATAATAATGTCCTGTATCGTCATGGGTACATGAATAAGTCAGGTTTAATAATCTCTGTCTCATGTAGCAGTCTGGCCCCTGATAATTTAGTGCATGTCATGAGAATAATAATAATAATAAATTAAATAAAAATTAAAAATACAATGTCACATTAATTTAGTTTAATATTTCTTTACATTAAATATCCAGTATTATGGATTTGCTAGTTTTTACACTTATACAAATCTTGAAGCATACATTATTAAGTATTAACAAAAGCAAATTGGCAAAATAAATCAATTTAACTATATTGTCATTAAACATTAACACATTCAACAAACTGATAGTTGTTTTAACATTCAACGATAATGAGCATCTGCCTCTACTATTTTTATGCCAATACCTTAAAAAAATCTAAAAAATATATAAATATATACAATGCTCAGCATAAACGAGTACACCCCAACAAATATGTCCAAAAACATTGATTGTCATTTCATAATCAGTATTTTGTATAGGATCATATACTACAAAATACTCCCACAAGCACCATTGATTACAATTAAAAGTCACACAGAAAATCTCAAATATTTTACCTAAAATTGTTAAAGAACATGTTAAGTAACACCGTGAGGAAAATCATGGGAGAAATTATGCAGACTACAGAATTCTAAATTAATTAGTTCACTAAATATTATACTGTGATGTAACTGCAAGAACGCAGAAACCCAGCGTGCAGGAAATACAATTTTTTTACAAACCTGATTTCAAAAATTGAATGAAATTATATAAAGTTTAAAAATTCCATGTTTTATTCAGAATAGAACATAGATGACAAATCAAATGTTTAAACTGAGAACATTTTTAAGACATAAAATAGGTGATTTAAAATTTCGTGACAACAACAAAACTTAAAAAATATTGGGACAATATCCCCATCTTGTCTTCTTGGCTTGAGACAATTGATTCTTGTCTAATACAGGATTCTAGTTGCTCAACTGACTTTTTTGTCATATCTTCTGTTTTATGATGTGCCAAATGTTTTCTATGGGTAAAAGTTCAGTGCCTTTTCAATGCATGTTCAAAGTTTAGTGCCTTGTTAAAGGGGGGCTGTGTGTCGTTTGCCAAGGAGTGGAATAGGGAGGGGGCGTGGCCGGACTTACGTGTTTTATTTAATGCATTTCATGTGTCTAATTAATTTAGTTAATGTCTCTGTGTGTTGTTTGCCATTAGTTAAATAGAATGTTAGTTTAATTAGTTTTTAGTAATTAGTGTTTACTGTGAGTTTGAATGGTAGGGGAATTAACAGGGTTAGAGGGTTTTGTGTGTGTATGTAAGTCTGACTATGTGTGTGTAACAGCTTCTTTTACAAACCCGATTCCAAAAAAAGGACAAAGTACAAACTGTAAATAAGAATGTCATGCAATAATTTACAAATCTCAAAAGCTGATATTGTATTCCCAAAAGAGCATAGACAACATCAAATGTCGAAAATAAGCCATTGTGAAATTTCATGCCAAATATTGGCTCATTTGAAATTTCGTGACAGCAACACATCTCAATCAAGTTGGGACGGGGCAGTAAGAGGCTGGAAGGGTTAAAGGTAAAAACAATT